>PISX010016757.1:0-45261 GCA_004024625.1 Mellivora capensis | reverse complement strand
CATAAGTGACTCTTAATCTCACAAAACAAACTGAGGGTTGCTGGGGGGAGGGGGTCGGGAAAGGTGGGTGGGGTAATGGACATTGGGGAGGGTATGTGCTATGGTTAGTGCTGTGAAGTGTGTAAACCTGGCGATTCACAGACATGTACCCCTGGGGATAAAAATTTGTTTATAAAAAATAAAAATTAAAAAAAAAACTACAAAAAAAATAAATATAATCTTAAAAAAAAAAGGAATAAAGCTGGGGTGGCAAAACTATAAAGAAAACCAGAGCATGATTAACGCAAAATTCAGGGGAGGGCTTGCCTTGGGCTGGGGGTCAGAGAGACATTAAAGAGTTCTAAACTGTTCACGTTAAAAAAAAAAAAAAGAAAAAAAGAAAACTGACATTTCTTCACGGCCTACTTGGGGCTGGACGCATTCTCTGGTCTGGCATGTCATTGTCTCTTTCCAGATGTTCAGTCTGAAGACCTCCAAGTTCATGGAGCTGGTCTTCACCTCTGAGTCGGGGTTTTCATCTGCTCCCATTGCCCCCGAACCCCAAGTCTGAGCTCTTCCCAGAGTTGGTGGGACCTTTGGGGAAAAAAGGTGGAGAGTGACCCTGGGAGGTCAGTGGTCTGTCAGGGGGATGGAGTGATGAATGCCAAGGTTCAGCCATGGTTTCATAGCTCTCTCTGGTGGCTAGAGTGGGACTGGGTTCTCCCCTGGAGAGAGGAGGCTTTACCTCAGGACTAGATGACCATGTGGGAGTGGTCCCTCTGCCATGGCATGCTGGTCAAGACAGCAGGAAGGGGACGTGGCCTGAGGCTAAGTCCTGCTCTCTTGGAGAACCAGGAATGTGACCTCGAAAATAACTCGGGATTGGAGAACCCCGGAATCCCTATCTGGGCCCTCTGAAAGTTCTCTCCTCCCTCCTTCTGCCTCGGGATTAGGTTTCCCTCAAGACACCTGAATCTGGAGTTGGCAGTTTCCATTTTGAGCTAGAAGTTTCTGTTTTCTCCCATGTAAGTGGGGAGCATAGTGGTCACTTCCTTGAAGTCTTTGGTCAAGGGTCATGCTGGTGAAGGGCTCCTTGACCTCCCTGTTTCAGACTGGAAGTTTGCCCCCAGTCTTCTTGCTCCCTTTGCCTGCTTTTTTTCTCTATAGCACTTCTCACTTTCTCATATACTGTTCTATTCTCTATCTATTGATCGATCTATTGATCTGCCATCATTTATCTGTTTATTTTTGTCTGCCCAACTCTACCCCAGTGCTAGTGCCTTGGGACAGGGGTATTTGCCTTCTTTGTGCCCCGTGTCCCCTGCACCTAGAGCAGCACCAGGTCCATCAGAAGCACTGGGATATTTGTTGGGTGAAGGAGTGAAGGACAGATGGATAGCATTGTCATGAAGATGGTAGGCATTGCTGTATGTTGAGCATTTGGCAGGAAATCCAGCCCCTTATCGCTATTGTTGCTGCTGTTTGCTTCCTGTGACTTGTGCCAATTCTGTAAAATGAGAGGACTGGGGGCGCCTGGGTGGCTCAGTGGGTTAAGCCTCTGCTTTCAGCTCAGGTCATGGTCTCAGGGTCCTGGGATCGAGCCCCACATTGGGCTCTCTGCTCAGCAGGGAGCCTGCTCCCTCCTTTCTCTCTGGCTGCCTCTCTGCCTACTTGTGATCTCTGTCTGTCAAATAAATAAATAAAATCTTAAAAAAAAATGAGAGGACCGAAGCGCTAGACGGTCTCTGGGCTTCCTCCAACCTGTAAAATGTCTGCTGCTCTATGGCCACCATGCCCCCAAATGCTCAGTCACACAAGTTCTTCCCAAAGCTCACCTGAAACGTCTCAGCAGCAGCTCTGCTGGGTTTGGGGGTGCTGAGCACCCCTTAGGGTTGGCCCTTCCTCTGGTTCTTTCGACTCTGAGGATCAGAATGGGGCCTAGCTGGGGAACCATGAGTCAGCTCACAGTTTCTTAGAACGGTTTCCATTCAGATACTTCTATGTTTTATTTTAATTGGCTTTTGATGTGTTGTTTCATAACGTTTTATTGTTTTCCATAGAGGAAATTTATTATGGGTATAATTAGAGGTTATTTGATTTTAATTTCTTTGGTAAGAGTTTTCATAGAATAGAGTTCAGAAAATGAAAATTTTGCCATGTGCCTTGATTTGGGATTTGGACACATGGTCCTTGGAGATGAAGGTTGACACCATCCTGCCCTGGGTGGGGCTCTGGTCTCTGGCCTTGGACGTTCCGTTTGGGAACAGGGTACTGCCTCTGAGGGCCCCAGGAACATCTGTTTTAGGTGCTCAGGTTGACCAGCCTAAGACTGTCCACACAGGGCCTCCATTTTTCCTCTCAAAATGCCCCTCCGAAAGCAGCATTCCGGAACCCCTGGTTTCTTCATAGCTGACTCTGTGGGGGCAGTTTCAGGAGTAAAGGTAGCTTCATACCCCTGGTATTTGGTATTTGGTATTTGGTATTCGCTGAGTAACTGGGATGGCCTTGGAGGAGGGGAGAGGGACAGGTCTGGCTAGTTCTGAGGTGTTGTTTATACTTGAGATTACCTCACACGTCCCAACCTGCTTCCCCGCCCCATCTGGTGGGGGCTGGCCCTCAGCCTTCCAGCCCCTTTTTCCCCACATGCCGGGGAAGACAGGGGCCAACATGGCTCTTCCCGTGGACATCAGCTGAGACTGGAAGCTTCACCCCTCAGGAGACCATGGAAAGGGACCACAGCCGGGTGAGTGGCCATGGGCCTTGGGCCAGAACTTCCCAGGGCTGGGGAAGCAGGGATAGGGCTGGGAGATGGGTGGGGCGCTGCCACCTCGGTGCCTAAGGTTTTGGGGGAAATTGGATGTGACTTTTCACACTGAAGCTCCTTGAAGGGATTGAGATTGCTTGCCTCCTTTTTATCTGGTTTCTACCCCCAGGGACCCCTGGGAGGAGCTGATGGGATTTGGAGTCTGGTCAGGAAGTACCACAGGGCTGTGCCTGAATTTTGGGCTCTTGGTCTGTCCCCTGTTAGATCATCCCTTTTGCTGGCTTGAGAAATCACCAGAACTTCCCATTCTAACTGGCCTTCAAGGTACTCTTGGCTAACCCCCTCCCTAGACTCATAGACCATCTTAGAAAATGTGACTTTAATGTCATTTAAGATTAAGATACAGTAAGATTAAGATTAAGATTAAAATACATTAAGAAAATGTATTTAAGACCTTCAAGGGGATTTTTCAGTCTCCTTTGGTCACTTATTTTCAGGCTTTATAATATTCATGCTTGGAAAGTGTTTCCTTATGTCTAACCATAGTTCCTTCTGCCACAACTCAGGTTCCTTTCCTTTTCTGTTCTTGATGGTGGCAGAGAGCAGCTAGAGTGCCCTGCATAGAAAAGCCAATTATACACGTGAAGGCTTCCAGAGATTTTGTTCAGCTGTGCTTCAGCTTTCTTTTCTGGAGGGACATTCTTCTTGTACTCTAACTTATCCTTACGTCTTGCTTTCAACTTCTCTCTGCCTTCTTTTATTCTTTACTAAAGTAGTAGAATCAGAAACTCTGGGAAGGATGGGGCAGCTCTGGGTTTGAGAAGGATCAGCTTAGCCTATGTTCTGGCTTATAGGAGGCTTGTGGTCCATTCTGAACCCCAGATACGTTTCTGCCAATTTTACCATCATCTTTCCTGCCATTCTTCCAGCCCCTTCTTGACTTTTCTTTCCCAGACTTACCCCCTGACCTCTGCACTGTCCTCCTCAGTTCCTGTCTCCACCTCCGCAGGGTCATTTGGTCCTAGGCCTCTGGGCTCATTGGAGACTCTGGTGAGCAGTGAGGGCAGTGCATAGGGCAGAACAGAGTTTTGTCTGAGGTGTGGGGAAGGTGAACCCACAATCACAGCCATCAGGCATGTTTGTTGGTGACTTTCTGGGAGCCTAAGCTTGATGATCTCTAAATACAAAGGATGAGAAGGGCTGATTTTTCTGAAGGATGGTAGGGCCAGACCTGGGCAGGGTGCTGTAGGTGCCATATGCCTAGGAAGCTTGTCTTTCCAAAGTTCAGGACCAACAGGGAAGGTCACTGGAGGGGCAGAGAGTGGAGAGCAGACTTTTCATTCCTGATGGAAGAAGTGTTAAATGGTGTGTTAGCTGCCATGTTCCTTTGTTCTGGGAGGCTGTCCTAACTTACTTTGGAGTGAAAGAACTGAACCACCACTTTATTTTTTTTTTAAGATTTTATTTACTTATTTGACAGACAGAGATCACAAGTAGGCAGAGAGGCAGGCAGAGAGAGGGGGGGAAGCAGGCTTCCTTTTGAGCGGAGAGCCCATGTGGGGCCCGATCCCGGGACCCCGGGATCATGACCTGAGCTGAAGGTAGAGGCTTTAACCCACTGAGCCACCCAGGTGCCCCAAACCAGCACTTTAAACCACCTTATTTAAGGTTCTTAAATTCACTCCCTTGTTTAAGGTAGGCCCTCCAAGATAGTGAGCTTAGGGTGGGGGCAGGGAGAGCTGCCTGGGGCTCTTAATCTTATTAGCCGCAGATTTCTTCAGGTCCTTTAGACTGAAGAGGAGCAGACTGGGAGAAACTGGTAGTTTGTGGCCGTGCCTTCTCTCCGAGGGCTTCATGGCAGAGAGATGCCGCACTGCAGTTTTGGTCCTTCACTTCCGTAAAGTAGCAAGCAAGATGGTAGCCAAGGGACATAAATAAGCCTGTTGAAGCTGGTTGGGTGTTCAGGAGATGCAGAAAGCTCTCCGCTTCTCCGTCTTCAAAAGAGAAGCTGCATGATGCGGACAGAACCCTGACCGATTCCAGGTCAGCCGTGACTTTGGGCAAATCAACCTTTTTGTACCTCAGTTTCTTCATCTGTGAAATGGAATAAAGATAGTGTCTCCTTCAAGGAGTCTTAGAATAGTGACTTTCACATATAAGACCCTTTTTACTTTACTTTACTTTTATTTTTTAAATTGTATTTATATGTTTGTTTGTTTGTTTATTTATTTATTGTTTTTTATTAACATATAATGTATTATTTGCCCCAGGGGTACAGGTCTGTGAATCATCAGGCTTACACAATTCACGGTTCTCACCATAGCACATACCCTCCCCACTGTCCATAACCCAGCCACCCTATCCCTTCACCTCGACCGCAGCAACCCTCAATTTGTTTCCTGAGATTAAGAGTCTCTTATGGTTTGTCTCCCCCCCAGTCCCATCTTGTTTCATTTTTTCCTCCCTACCCCCCACACCCTCCCCTCTCAAATTCCTCATATCAGAGTGATCATATGATAATTAAGACCCTTTCTAAATAGTATCCAGCAGAGAGAGAGATACTCACAGAGTTTTCAGATTTTCCTCCTCCTCCCCCATCATCATCACCTGGGGTTTAAGCCTGACTCCTCTACAATGTGGGCATGCCTCCATGCCTCAGTTTTTCCACTTACCAAAGATGAGGGTTGGACAAACTGCTTTCCCCCCGCCAACAGTCCGTGGACTTGTATGGAATGGGATTACAGGTGCATTCCACTACGTATGTGCATTTGCTCTTGAGCAATAGTGTGTGTTTTGTGTGTTTTTCCAAAGGTATCACATTCTTAATGCTTACAGAAGTGCCATGTTTATTTAAGAGGGACTGAACGGACCCACTGCTAAAGCTGCAATCCGCTGTCGACTGGGTCTTCTCATAATAGAGCAGGTTCCCAATCAGTCCAAGACCACAGGTGTTGTGGACGTGAGAGGGGCAGGTGGTCCCAGGGCTGGGTGGGTGAGGCGCCCTCCCTTGATGGGGGTGGGTAGGTTCCCAAGATGGCGGATCAACAGGCTCAGGTCACTGTGCTGTCAGCCCCACAGCGCAGGCTCTCTCAGGACCCTTGGCACCTGCCCTTCGGCCCTACAGACGTGCTGCCCTCACCTGAGACCTCTCTGTTCCCTGTTGTCATTGGTGCTGGGCAACCTTCCACCTGGCCCATCCTGCCCTGCCTTCCCCGAATTGTCCCTGTGACTTGGCAAATGTGAACGAGAATGTGTGGGAGTGTGTGTATGGGGCTCCAGGCTGGGGTGCTGGGTGGGAAGCCCGGCTGATGTAACAGTAGCCACTTAGCTTAAGCGTCCTGTTTTGGCAGGACAGCTTCCTCTTGGTACAGCAACAGCAGGGTGGACTGTGCCCAGCCAGGCAGCCAGCGTGCGGGGGGGGAGGGGGTGGGGAGGTGTGAGGGAAGCCGGCCCAGGGGCCCCCGGGCTTTGTCAGGACCCTGGCAGGACCACGGGGAGTGTGGCTCCTCTGATAGGACTGTCCAGGGCACTTCCATGAGGTACCAGCCCTGAACTGTGTCACCGCCCCAGCGTTGGCCTAGAAGGCACATGGGAGGAAACTGAGGCAACAAGACCCTGGGTGATCAAAGATTATTTGCTTGGCAGCAGTAGATCCTTGACGTTCTTTAAACTCTTTGATGAATGAACAAATGAATGAATGAAGAAGCGAATGAATGGACAAGGAGGTGTTTTGATGCTGGTCTACCTGGGATTCCCCGAGGCTTTTTCATGAGGCATCATAAACCAGAAGGAACATCAGTGCTCGCCCAGGCCAGTAATTTCCAAGTTCTTTGTAGCAGCAGCCTCTTTTGTTCAAATGAAACCGTGTGTGGAGCCCATTGTACACAACTGCCAAGTGGGTCTTCTCTGTTTGAAGTGGGGTGAAGGACTCCGGACCTTTTTCCTGCTCCAGTGGTCCTGGTCCCAGAGGCATTTCCATGGAACCTCTCATGCTCTGGGAACCCTGTTTGAAAACAGCCGATTGTCTGCTCCCTTCCTTTTATGGATCAGGGAGCTGAGGCCCAGAGAGGGATGCAAATGTCTTCAAGGTCATGCACGGTGAGGAGCAGACTCCCCCATGCATCCCAAGCCTTCAAGAGAGGACTCTGGGGCCCAGTTTGATTCCAGGGGTTCCCCAGTTTGGAAGGAGGGTGGAAGGAGGTGCTGGGGATTCTGCCTGTACTCTGAGGGGAGCCTACATTTATGGAATTTCCCTGGGTTCAGGAAGGAGGGAGTATGAGGGAGCCCGGCATACCTGGAGGTACAGGGAAACCTGGGTTCCATCCCAGTTCCGACCAGTTCATTCCAGTCCGGTCCATAGTTGAATGGGTTCAGGCCTCTCCTGCCATGGCCCAGGGGCTCCCCAGCACCCCAGTAGCACAATAGCCATTTAGATTCTGCCAAAGGGAGCTCCTGATTTTTCTTGGTACCCTCTAGTGCTTCCAGTGGTGATCGGGGGCATCTCTTCCTGCCTCGTCCAGAATGCTGGGGGGTCAAGCTGGGGTCCTGCCTATGTCCCCCACTCCGAACATCCTTGATAATCAGGGTCTCTGGGAGAGAGAAGCTGCCACAGGGGCCCCAGTCTGGTCAGGAGTCCTTCCCCACGGGAGCCTGGTAAGGGGCACTGGGAGAGCACAGTGATGGACAGGAGCCCAAAGACAGGAGCCAGAAGATGACATTGCCCCCAACTAGCTGTGTGCCCCTGTGTGCCCCAACTACTCTTCTCTCAACTGGCTGTGTGCCCTTAGACCAGTCACATTGCCTTTCTGGGCCTTAATCACCTTATCAGTAAGATAAAGGAACCAGAACTAGAGGGTTTTCAAGCTCCTTCTAGCTCTATCGGGACTGTGATCTGCCCAACCTGCCCCGGGGAGCAGGCTGCATGAAGGGATGGCCCAGGGCAGAGGAGGGAGGCCCTGCCAGCTTTGGCTGGACTTGAACGGGACCTGGTGGACCTGCCCTTGAGTCCCGAAGTCGTGTTATGGCTGCTGCCACCCACCGGATATTCCCGCAGGAGCCTTTAGCCAGGTTCTTCTCCCTGCCTGCCACGGGCTCTGAGCGGCCCATGAGGCTTGTATCCCAGAGTTCAGACCACTTCCTATGGTTGGAGAACAGCCTCTAAGCAAAGCCCGGAGCTCATCCTTGGCAGCAGCCATGAAACCGAGCAATCTCGGAGGTGGCCACCGCATGGCTCAGCATGGCAGAGGATCCCTGAATCCTCTCCTCTTGGCACAGCTGGCTGGGCTGTAGGAGGTGCAGAGAGGCCAAGGGCAGGACCACTGGGCTCCTTGCTCACTCAGTGCCACCCCCACCAGGTAAGGGCCCACGGGACAGACTCCACCACAGGAAACCATAGACATGTTCCATTCAGCCTGGCAGCCCTGGGAGAGAGGACCATGGCCTCAGTACAAGGGCCCTTGGGTTTTAGTCTTTATTCTGTGGTGTAAGATGTACCAAAGTGATTCTAAGGAAAGCACGCAAATGTTTTAGGCCTCTACTTCCTTGACTGTAAAATGGGAATAATAATTCTGATTGACTCCTGTTCAGGAAAGTGCTTGGAAAGCACCCCAGAGCCAGGGACTGCTCTGCCCAGCTCTCTGTCTGGCCCATCGCTCACTGCCTCCTTGCAGATCCCTATGTGGCCTGCCTTCCAGCCAGGCCACCTGCTCCCCCAGAGTACCTCAGGGGACCTGTTTCGAGTAGGGGCCCCTGCGGAATGCAAAGGCACAGGCAGGCGGGGGTCGTGACTGCCTGGTGTATAGGCTGGTGTGTGATACCGTGAGGGCTACGAATGTATTACCCCACGGGGAACCCCGGAGCTCACCCTAGGGGCTGGCGAGGAGGAGAGGCAGGGCCAGGAAAGAATGATTGGCATTGCTTGGGCAGGGAAATGGTCCAGAATCACTCACCCGCCTGGCTTTGTCCTGTCCACTGTCCCCAGATGGGCTGAGGGGCCTCTCGCCAGCCGGCGGGTCATGGGGATCCTGGACTTGGTCATCTGAGTTCCATTGTCAGGTCTTCTGCTCACTGGCAAAGGCCAGGAGTTAGGCTGGTTCTGGTTTGGGATCAGCCCCTTGCATCTTGGGGTTCTGGGCAAGAAGTCTTCTCCTCCCCTCTTCCCTACCTACTCAAGGCATCTGCTCTGAGGGTGAGGCCAGGCCTCCATGAGGGAGGCTGGAATCGCAGCAGTTGCCCTCCAAGGATTGAGGAAGGGAAATGAGCTACTGCTCTAGTAGGTCAGACATCAGGAAGAACTTCCAGCAGGTAGGGGTGGCAGGCCATGAATGGGGAAGGGGTGGCTATGGAATCTTTTCTAATGCTCCCTGAAAAGGGGGGCTCTTCCCAGCATCCTGGGATGGTCTGGGTTGAGGTTCAGAGTCAGGGGGATGAGACAGATGGCCTCACTATAGAGGCTGCTTTCCTCTGGTGTGTATCCACACCCTCCTTCCCAGCCCCAGGAAGACTTGACATGGGCTGAGTCTCGGAGGCAGCACCTTTAGAGTCTGTCTGGGGACTCACCCTCTTCATGCCCAAGATGAGTCCCACTTTACATTGCCCCAGCTCCCTCTAGACTCAGAAGAGGGACCCAGGGACTTCTCCTGCCTGGACCCCAGCCCACCTCCCCACACACCCTCCTTCCTGCTTCCTATGGGCCAAGTCATGGGTGGGCACGTTGGGAATTATGTGCAGGTGGAACCAGCATCAGGGAGAGGGCTGAGCAAGGTCTGGAGGCCTCCCCTCTGTCTTTCTGGCTGCCCGGAGCTTCCCACCTTGCCTTCCCCTCACCAGCTACCCCTCTGGTCTAATTCCCTCCACTGTTCCTACCTTCCCCTAGCCTTTCCACCATCTCCCTTGGGGCCTCTGCCTTCTGTGGGCCCCTTTGTTCCTGCCACAGTGAAGCAGTACCAGGACCAGGGCCATGGGGCCCTCTCTGGTGGGGACAGCCTGAGCTCTTGAATGTGAATCAGAAGGTTGTGTTAAGTCCCTACAAGCCTGCCAATCAGTTCAGGGACTCTGGGCATGCTGTTTAGTCCTCTACACCCTGGTTTCCTCAAGGAGAGGTTGGGGATCATAGTTCCTTCCATCCTTGCTAGCATGGCCCTGGGAGAACCACAGGAAATAATGGGTATGGAAGCTCTTTGCATGCTGTCAGACTCCAGAAAGTGAAGAAGGTTACTGGGGACTCTCGTGATACTGTGGGTCCAGACTCTACTTGCTCCTAGGAGGCCTGATCAGGATCCAAGCCCTGTCACTCAGCCCCAAGAGGTGAGTTTAGCATGTTTTTAACCTCCCAGGACCTCAGTTTCAAAATCTATAAAATGGGACTGATAGTACCAGCCATAGAGGGCTGTGATGAGTTTGAAACGGGATAAAGCTAAGTGCCTAATGGGCTACCACCTTTGCTATGGTGTGGCACACATTCACAGACCAGGCTCTTCTGTGTTTATTCTGTGGTTATGGGGGAAGGAGGCAAGGTCAGTCCCATCTTACATGCACGGGGACAGACTAAAGTGTTCCCTTACTTGCCCAGGGCAGTGCATTCAGAAATGGATGCAGTCATATTTGAACACAGATTTTTCTACTTCAACACCCACTGTCACAGCTCATGGTCACCAAGCCCTTCCTGTACATATAGCATCTTTTACTACGCTGCTAGAAGCAGGGCGATTGGTTCACCTTACAGATAAGGAAACAGAGGCATAAAGAGGCGGAGTCTCTGGCCCAGAGTCTCCTGCTGAAGAGTGTGTGATGCCTGGCATGCTGCCTCTCCTGTCCCCAGGCTCCACCAGGTCCTGCAGGCCCCAGGACCCACTTGTGATGCCCATCAGAAAGTTCCATAAGACCGTGGGTGGCTCAGTGGGTTAAGCCTCTGCCTTCCGCTCAGGTCATGATCTCAGGGTCCTGGGATTGAGCCCCGAATCAGGCTCTTTGCCCTCACTATCCCTGCTGCTCCCAGTCTGCTCCCAGACTGCCCTCCTCAGGGGCCAGGCAGTGCTCAGCAGAAATGATGACGAGGGGCAGATGTGGCCCTGGGGCCAGCGCCATTCCCAGATCCCCTCTGCTGCCTCTGGGACTTCTGGAGGGGCCTGAAGAGGTGGAGATGGTATAAGGGGCCAGAAGGTGGTGACAGGAACTGGGAGCCCCACCAGATTTCCTGGCAGATTTCCAGGCAGATTTCCTGTCTGCCCTGACTGCCCACTGGCTCTCTCTTAGATGTAAAGCACCCCAAAAGCTCCACTTGCCAGGAAGGAACTTACTAGCATTCACTGGTTGCCTAGTAAGGCCAGCTGTTGTGTTATCAACTGCGTCCTTCCTCAGAGAGGCAGCAAAACCTCGTGGTTGAGCTGGTCCCTGAGCCCAGCTTTCTGGACTCACGCTCTGGCCCTGCCCCCTCCAGCTCTGACGGCTTGATCACGTTGCTTAGTCTCTCTGCTTCTGTCTCCCGTGTGCAAAATGGGAGTGATTCTGTCCTGAGGATTAAGTGGGTGAATACATATAAAGCTCTTGGAGCATGTGAAGTCCTCTCTAAGCACCCACACACGGAAGTGCTGAATCTAGGTGAGCGGACCGCTCCTCCCGCAGCCAAGTCGGGTTAAGGATCTTGCCCAAGAGTGGTGGGCTCCAACCCACCCGTACCTTCTTCTGATTTTGCCTCTCCAGTTGCCCCTGTGCACTGGTGAGTAAATGCACATGCGTGTGCGCAGGTGCACGAGTGAGCGAGACAAGTCTGGTGTTACTGAGAATGGTGGGCTGCAAGGCAGGTCAGGGCTCTTCTTAAGCAGAGCTAGTCACCCTTGAATGACAGCTCATAGTAAGGATGGGGTTTTAGAAGTCTGGCGCACAGAAGAGGAAAGGGCTGTGGTGTGGAGGGAGTGGGAGTGAAGAGGGTGGAAAGGGCCATCACTTCTGCCTCCGGGGACCACATCTCCTTGAGCCACCCTCAGAGGGCCGGTCCTTAGACACATGTGGCCAAAGCAAGAGCCCCCAAACCCCAGGCAGAAGGCCCATTGCCCTCTGCCCACCTCCGCAAGTCCCCATGATGGGGAGAGACCATGGGGAGATGGGGGTGAGGCTCTTTGAACTGGTGCTGCACCCCGGGACACTCTCTTCTCAGATGCTTGGGGGGCGGGGTTTGTTCCCCACCTAGCTGCTTGCCCCAGGGCAAGTATCTCTTGGCTCAGCAGGGCTGACAGCTGGGTGCGTTCTCAGGGGAGCAGCCTGAGGGATGCTCTTCACTCTGCTTTCAGAATGCTTCCCCGGCAAGGACATCTCCAGTCCGGGCGTCTCCAGCCTGGGGATCTCCAGCCGGCACGCCCCCAGCCCGGGCATCTCCAGCCGGCACATCCCCAGCCCGGGCGTCCCCTTCCAGGTCATCGTCTGCCAGGTCAGCCTCCACGACATCCTCTCCAACAAGAGTATATCTTGTTAGAGCAACACCAGTGGGCGCTGTGCCCATCCGGGCATCTCCTGCCAGGTCAGCACCAGCCACGAGGGCCACCGGGGAGAGCCCAGGTAAGGGGGACACTTCAGGGTAAGCAAGAGGAGCAGGGAAGCAGGGGAGTAGTCAGGGGTGGGCAGTGGGGGGCCTGGGGAGTGGGGAGCAGAAAGGGGCCATTCCATGTAAGCCCAAGACAGTGGAAAATTGGAGCCAGGGGGGTAGGGGAGAAGGAACCAGGACCAACCCAGCAGCTGTAACTTTGGAGGCTGCACAGTGTGGGTCAGAGTTCAGATTTCGAGAGCGAGGACTCTGGTTGGA
Source organism: Mellivora capensis (assembly GCA_004024625.1). Lineage (NCBI taxonomy): Eukaryota > Metazoa > Chordata > Mammalia > Carnivora > Mustelidae > Mellivora > Mellivora capensis. Next base: position 32,722 of record PISX010016757.1, on the reverse strand, counting down.
GACCGGGGTTCTTTTCTTAGGCTGCCCCACGGGTCTGCTGGGAGTCCCGGGTCTGCCTTGGAGCAGGGTCCTGATTGATCATGGACCCATCTATGGGAGGAAATGGAGGAAATGGATTCTGACCAGGCACTCTCAGCCCCCATCTTTCCAAGCTGGCTTATCTGGTTTAGGGGCTGGAAGTCAGAGCTGCCAGCTGGGCCTTGGGGCTGGCTCTGCCCCTAACAAGACAGCGTGTCTGTCCATCCCAGCGTTGCCTCCTCCAGTCGTAGACTTTAGACCGTCCCCACCATCCCATGCTTGGGGCCCCTCTCCCAGTCTTGCCCTCTCGGGCTGGTGAGGCACTCTGGTGTGGTGGCCTTTGGAATGAGACACACTTCATTTGACTGCCTGCTCTGCTGTTCACTCGCCAAGTAACCTCCAGCAAGTTCTTTCACTTTCATGAGCCTCAGTTTCCTCATCTATAAAATCAGCATGATAACGCCCAGCTCACACGGTTGCTGTGAGAATTCCCTACAAGAGCACTTGCCCAGCGCCTGGCTGGCCCATAGGAGACGCTCCGTTAAAGCGAGCTGTCCGTATCTGGTGGGGTGGGGCCATATTCTGGAGCGGGGAGCTCCCCATGGGGCCCTTCTGGGCCAGCCTGTTCCCTTCCCTTCCTCCCCTGCCCTGGACCCCTCTCCATCAGCCTTACCCTCCCCTGGTGCTGCCCCGCTCCTAGGTATCAGCCTGCCCAAGTTCACCTGGCAGGAGGGCCAGAAGCGGCTGCCGCTCATCGGATGTGTCCTCCTACTCATTGCCCTCGTGGTGTCGCTCATCCTTCTTGGTGAGTTTAACAGAGGGAGCAGGGGCAGGCTCCAGTCATGCTCGGGAGGAATGGGGTCCGCCCATGGGGGCACGCTACAGGGAGATGGGAGAGGGGAACACACATGCAGCTGGCTACCCTGCCCCACAGACACTCCTGCAAAAGGCTGTGGGCCATGGTGCCTCCAGGCCCCTTGGAGGCCTCTGGGTTAGGGGGAACCGGGCTTGGGCCTCATCCTTGCTCCTTCCTGTGCATCTTGCTTGGGAGAGTTAGCTAACCACTCTGAGCTCCGTTTCTGCATCTTCAAATGGGATTCAGTTCCTTCAGTGCACTTGACTTACTACGGGCCCCGTCAGCACTCATAAAGATGTCACTGGGTTTGGAGCCATAAATGACAGAATGGCCCAGGGCCCGGCATGAAAATCTCTAAATGCTAGTTATTTTTAAAAAAACATATAAAGATGGATTAGGGAAAGTCTCTTGGGCATTTTGGACAATAGGATAGAGTGTTCTGGGGTTCGGCACAGGCCCAGCACAGTGGGGAACCTCAGAAGGGGGCAGAAGGTGAGCACACCTCCAGCCACCCTGTCCTTGGAGAGATTCCAATCTCCCTAGGGACCTGGCTGGCAATAATTAAGGCCAGATGTGACCATCAGGAAGAGGTGACAGCTGTGTGGGCCAGGGTGGCAGAGGACAGCTCAGAAAGGTCCAGGAGACAGGCTGGAGGAGGGGACAGCATGTGGATAGGGCCTCTGAGTGGAATGAGCTCCTGCAGGAAATGTTGGGGCAGGTAGGTGAGGTCGGTGTGGGGAGAAGGAAGGGACCTCTTGGTCAGAGAGGAAAAGAGTATTGGGGGACCTCAGGGGGGCTGTTTGACTGGGCATGGCTGAGCTACATGGTAGAGAGCTTTAAACACCAGGCTGGGGAGTAAGGTTTCTGCTGAAGAAGTGGCACGGTGTGAGGAGAAGCCAGGTGGGTGACCATGTGGAAACCCGGGCTGGCCAGGCTGTTCCAGGAAGAGGATGGCTCGGGAGGAGGTAGTGTGCTGGTTAAGGGCATGGCCCCCTGGAGCCTCCTGGCTCTGCTACTTGCCACCTGGGGGACTGCAGCAAATTAATTAACTTCCCCAGCCTCGGTGTCCCCACCTGCATGACAAGGTGATGGCATTACTGTCGTGCTCATAAGGGCGTCCTCAGCACGGTGCCTGCCACATGGTATCCACGTGGACCATAAGCCAGGACATGCTGCCCTGCTTCTCCTGCCCCTCCCCTACAGGGCACTGCTCTAGGGAACCCCTGGCAGTCATGGGAGAGCAAGTGGGAATGACCCATGGAGGGTTGAGTTGACATCTAAGGGTTCCCCCACCACAGAGTCACAGTGTGGTCTCACCACATGTCCTGAGGTCCACTGACCATCAGGGGGGCCTCTCCACATGTGGCCCAGTGGGCACTGGTGTCTGGGTCTGGAAGGAGCAGAGTCGCCCTGGGTGACCTAGCGCGTGGAGAACAGGCAGGAGCAGTGGGGGATCAGGCTGAGGATGAGGGGCGGGGTGAGGAATTAAAACTCAGGTTTCTTGGGCACCCAAGGGAAGATGTCTCCAGGCAGGAGGGATGGGATCTCTAGTTTGAGAAGAGGTCAGTGTTTCAGACGCAGGGAGTCATGAGGCTGACTTTCGCAGTTTGCAAAGCTTGTACATTTGGGAATCAGCCATCTAGATTTGCTCTTTGAGAGGAAAGACATTTATAAAGACAAGTAATGGGGCAGGAGCTGATCAAAGGGGACATCCCTTGTATAGGGGAGGGGAAGGAGAAGGAAAATCCAGGAGATTTGAGACTAAAAGAACAGCTTTTGAGCAGACAGCATGGGGAATACTTGTGCATCTGGACGGCGGAGACAAATTTCTCTGCTATGACCCGCAGAGCACAGAGAAGAAGGGATATGCCAGAGGGGCTCCGAGAGGGGGCTCTGGGATTCTGGAGGAGGGCTTTCTCTGGCTGCCAATCTGGTCCATGTAGGGCACGGGAGCTCCCAAGCCGTACCCACCTCCACCCCTCCCTCCCTTGTTGTCCCTCCCTCTCTTTCTCTCTGTCTGGGTGACTGCTCGAGTCCGCCTGGTGCTGTCCTGCTTGCAGGAGCTTTCCGGAGCATTCTGGAGCATTTCTGAGCAGCCTTTTTCTCCATACAGATGGGGGAAGAGAGCCCCAGAGTTCAAGAGGGATTGCAGGTCGGTGTCTCAGAACCCCCAGGGCTTCGGGCTGCTCAGTGTCTTGTCCACCTGGGGCTGGCAGTGACCGCAGCTGTCTGCTTCATTGTCTTCCAGTCTATTTCTGGAGGGGCCACACGGGGATCAAGTACAAGGAACCAGTGGAGAGCTGCCCCACCCATGCTGTGCGCTGTGATGGGATCGTGGACTGTAAACTGCGGAGTGATGAGCTGGGCTGCGGTAAGGATGCTGGGCATGGGTGCACGTGTGCCTGAGAGAGAGTGTGTGTGGGTGTGTGTGCACGTGTGTACACTCTGGTGACTGATGACTGCAAACTGCATATCAGTTCGAGTTGGAGGCAATGCACAGAGAGTCGGAGGACCTGGGTTCTAATGATAGTAGACTTGGGTTTGAAACCTGGGTTTGAGTGCTGTGTGACTCAGGCAAGTCACTTACCATCTCTGGGCTTCATTTCCCTAAGTTGTGAAATGAGGGAACTGGACAAGATTAGTGGTTCTCAGAATCTGCCCACTCCCGAGTAGCAGGTAAAATAGAGCTACTCCAGCTGGAGGCAGATGTGGGGTCCAGAGCTCTGCCCACATGCCCTGTCCATCTAGGCCCCCATAGGTGACCTCTGACTTGGCAGCCCTACGGTTTCACACAAGCCAGTTTGTAAATAGCCAGCCGTGATGAGCACAAAGATCTCTGCACTTGGATCCTCAGGGGGTTTTCGGTGGATTGTTGACTCGTAGCCTCAATGTAGGGGTCCGTGGGAGCATTTCCCCATGTGTCTGTGTGTGTCCTTGCCCATGAGCACATCACTCTCTGACTGAACACACAGTCAGATCACAGGCCTGTTCCCCTTGCCACTCTCTTGTTCGGGCATACCACTGCCCTCTTGGGGCGAAGGCTCCTGCCAGTGCTTACCCCTTTTCCTAGCACTGGTCCTCTGGGTCCTGTTGCAGAGAGAGCTCTCTGCCCTTCCCTGGCCCCTGCCTTAGCTCTGCCTTTACTAAGTGTCCTGGGCTCCTGAGCCCTGCCCCATGGTCATTACCTCCTGGCTCTGGCTCCCAGATGTTCCCTAGGCCATAGCAAGGAGCCCCAGGACAAGAGCATCTCAGACCCCAACTCAGTACATTCCTCAAGAGCCGGGTGCTGACTACTGGGTATTTACCCTAAAGATACAAATGTAATGATCGGAAGGGGCACATTCACCTGAATGTTTATAGCAGCAATGTCTACAGTAGCCAACCTATGGAAAGAACCTAGATGTCCATCAACAGATGAATGGAAAGAAGATGTGGTATATATATACAATGGAATACTATGCAGCCATCAAAAGAAATGAAATCTTGCCATTTGCAACGACATGGATGGAACTAGAGGGTATCATGTTTAGTGAAATAAGTCAATCAGAGAAAGACAACTATCATATGATCTCCCTGATATGAGGAAGTGGAGATGCAACATTGGGGGTTTGGGGGGTAGGAATAGAATAAATGAAACAAGATGGGATCAGGAGGGAGACAAACCATAAGTGACTCTTAATCTCACAAAACAAACTGAGGGTTGCTGGGGGGAGGGTGGTGGGGTTATGGACATTGGGGAGGGTATGTGCTATGGTGAGTGCTGTGAAGTGTGTAAACCTGGCGATTCATAGGCCTGTACCCCTGGGGATAAAAATACATTATATGTTTATTTAAAAAAAAAAAAAAAGAACCGGGTGCTGAGAGCCCGCTCTGCCCTTTTCCTGCCTGGCAGTGAGGTTTGACTGGGACAAGTCTCTGCTTAAAGTCTACTCCGGGTCCTCCCATCAGTGGCTTCCCATCTGCAGCAACAGCTGGAATGACTCCTACTCAGAGAAGACCTGCCAGCAGCTGGGTTTCGTAAGGTAAATGTCCCCTCAGGGGTCCCAGGTTCAGAGATGTCCCGGGTTCTCTGCAAGGGCCCCTCAGGGTCACTGTGGGCAACTCATTGAGAAGAGTCTTGAGGACCAGGGCTGAGGGCACTAGCTCGGGACACTCCTGAGTCATTCAAAGGGACAGTGGCCCTGGGTGCCCAAGTTTGGGGGCAAGTTGTTCCCATGAGGCCAAAGTCATGATGTGGAGATCTGTCGTAGGACCTGACACTTCCGTATGTTCTCTGCATCAAAGTGGCCTTGTGTCCATGGTTACAGTTCATGGTCATGGTGGCCTGGCAAGGGGGGTAAGGCTTTGAGCACTCCAGCCGGGAACCAGGGGCTCAGGCTCTGCACTCCAGCAGTTGTGGCTTGAGCTGAAACTCAATGGAGGCGGGAGGAGATGGGCAGGTGTGGCCAGGTAGTCTTAAGAATCTTCTTGGCTCTAAAGATTTCACACCAAAACAGGTGCTCATGGGTGGAGCAGGGAGTAGGGTTAGGACAACCTTCCCATTTGATGGGGTCCCCCCTTCTTCCCTTTATTTCTAGGCCACATAGCCAACTCCATCTTCCTTCTTGGTCCGAGTTTTGGGGTTCACCAATGTGTGTGGGGTCATGGGGGGAAGGGTTTCGGCTGTCACTGTGGACTCTCTGTGGAAGAAGTGCCTTGAAACCCAAGGCTCAGAGGCCAGGACTTAGAAAGCCTGTCCCTCAGCCTCAGAGTTCCTATCTGTGAGAGGGAAATCAGGGGGATGTGGCTGGAAGACGGACATCTTTAATTATCGAGTTGTACGACCTTATGCAAATCTGAACCTCTCTTGGGCTTCAGTAGATGGTGTTGCTTATTCCAAGCACATAATTGAGATTTGATGTGTGCCAGAGACCACAGCACCCTGACAAGATCCCTGCCCTTCCAGAACCTCTGGTATGGTGTGGGGGAGAGAGGCTTAAACCAATAACCATAGCATAATGCTATGTGTAATGGTAAGCACTATGGGTACGCAATGGAGAGGGAGCCTGACTGCACCTGGTGGAGAGCAGGGAACAGAGGAGCCCCAGGGAGAGGAACAGCATGTGCAAAAGGCACACTCTCATTCAGGGGTGCACCATGTTCCAGAAATGCACAGAAGTGCCACGCAGATTGTGGTCCATGGATCACCCACATCAGAATCACCTGGGGGGTTGTTAAAATGCACCCCAAAATCAGAATCTATGGATTAAGATTTAAAACCTGCTTAACAAATGTCCTGAGGTGATTCTTATGTACACTGTGGCCTGAGGTCCAGTAAGTGAGTACCAGGTTCTCAGCAAAGCCGTAAGATGGGGATCTTTAAAAGGCAAAGTCTGGCTCAGCAGGTTTGGGGTGCTGCTGCTGCTGGCCCATGGATCACAGCTTGGCCAGAAGGCCCAGCTAGTGTTTCTTGAACTTGCATGTGTATCAGAATCCCCCAAGAGCTTGCTAAAACCTAGAACCGGAGTTCCTGATTCAGTAGGTCTAGGGTTGAGAGGACCCAAGAATTTGCATTTCTAACAAGTTTGCAGGGGTGCTAATGCCATGTCTCCTGGGGCAGTGCACAGGGCTAGTGGGGACAGTGGTGGAATGTGTGGGTGGGGACAGGGTGTGCTGGGCCTTACCCACCCCTGCCTCTGCCAGCAAGATTCTAAGGTCAGCTGGGACACCGGGAGTGGGGGCAGGCTGTCTCAAGGAGGCTCATTCTTCTTTCCCTCCCCTCCTTACAGTGCTTACCGGACGACCGAGGTGGCCCACAGGAATCTTGCCAGCAGCTTCTCAATCTCCAAATACAACTCCACCCTCCAGGAAAGCCTCTACAGGTGTGGTGGTGTGGGCCAGGCTGCCTGCCTATGAGCAGGGGAAAATGGGGGAGTGCTTTGAGTCAGGGAGTCCCTTTCCTTTGGCCTTTTTGAGACCCAGCCTCCAGGAGTCCATCGTGAATGTCCTGAGCATCCCCTGAAACAGTCCTCATTTGCCACCTGTCTCCTGACTTGAAAGTTTTTATTGAAGTGTGGTACAGAGAGAACCTCAAGGTCAGGGGAGCCCCAAGCATTCATCTGTTTGTTAGAGACCATGAATAAACCTTGGGGCCACCATGACTGGGAGCTGCTGCAGGGAGTGGGCTTGGGGTGGGGAGGGAGAAACATCACTGGGGTCAGCGGGGAGTGAGGAAACAGGAGCAGGAGGAGGGCCAGGTGCATGTGGTCAGGGACAGGGAGGCCCTGCTGGGAAGCCCTGGCCCCCTCCTGGGCCCTGCCATCTGTCATCTCTGCATTGCAGGCCCGCCCTTGACCCAATCGCACTCAGGGGAAGGTTGAAGAGTGCTCCACCAGCCAGCGGTGTTTACCTTGGGGAGGGAAAGAAGAAGCCAGGCTTCCACAGAAAAGGGGACAGGGAGGGGAGGGAAGAGAAGAGAAGAGAATCAGCTGTAGCCTGGATGCCTGCTTTGTGCTAGGTGTTTTGCGAGCTACATTGCCCGTGGGGCATTGAGGAACTGGCCAAGGAGAGTCAGGCCACCTGTTCAGCTGTGAAAAGATGCTGGGACAATGAAGTCATGAGTTCAAAGGACATGGGTCTACCCAATGCGTGCAATCTCCCATAAGAAAACTGAGGGGTGGGGACGGGGACAAGAGTAGGGATGATTTGCACTGAGCCATCCCCATTCCTGGAGAAAGCACTGGAAGGGTCTGTCTCTCTGGGAGGGAGATCAGAACCTCCATCTTATGCAAAGGAAATGGGATAAGAAGTTAGAAGGAGTCAATCAGGGAAGGCTTCCTGGAGGAGGTATCTAAAGTGCCCTTTTTTCCATCTTTTATGTCCCTTTGTGCAGGTCTGAATGCCCTTCCCAGCGGTATGTCTCTCTCCAGTGTTCCCGTAAGAAGATGCTATTCCTCCTGGACTGTGGCCTGTGTGGGGTGGGAGTCAGGGAGCAGAGACATGGGACCCCCTCTCAGGGAGATGGCCAGCCCTGGGGGTCCGAACCAGAAAAAATGGTCTTAAGCAGCAGGCCTGCTTCAGGGCTGAGGTCCCTGTAAGGCACTGGGACAGTCTCAGAGTAACACTTCTTCTCCTGACTCTGCTCAGCCAGCAGTCTTGTTCATCCAGGGGAAGCCCTTCAAATCTCATGGATTCTGGGAGGTGCGGAGGACTGGAGGGCTAGTCTGGATCAGTGTAAAGCTCCTGTATCAACAGATGGGGAACTAGATCCAGGGCCAGCATTTACTGAGTACATTCTACTCTTATTGACTCTTGATAAATAATTGCATTTCATTCTTATGAGGCAGGGCCATTACTGTCCACTTACTGATAAGAGACTGGCATGTTTGCCTTGCTTAAGGTCAGACTGCTGGTAGGTTAGGAGCCGGTATCTGACCCTGGGTCTGACTCCAAAACCCAAGCTGTTAAGCAGCCTGTATACAAGTGCTGTGTTCTCAGTAATGACCAGGTGGGGGTGCTCCCCTGAGAGGGCGGGCACAGGGCTATGGACAGAGGGCCCACCCTTCAGACCACTACTAGTTCTTCATTCTCTACCCCTTTAAAGAGAAAAGGAAACATGTCGGAACAGACTCCAAGGACTGCCCTCCTTGTCCACAATTTTGGAGAGATGACTCCAGAACATGCTTGGCAATGTTCCCTTGGGGGTACATACAGGGTCCCCAGTAGCATTAAATGACGCCCCCCCCCCCGGGGAATCATATGGGTACAGACCCACCTGCACAGCACGGCAGCCCTGGGATTTGCCATCATGACCTTGATACTTGGCATAGTCCCCCAACTTCAGACACTTTAATGAGCATTTGTCATCGTTAAGGAAAGAATGAATGAGTGGGAGGAAAGAGGAACTTGCCTGGGAAGAAACTCCCCACTGGGTGATCCCAGCAGTCTAACCATCCCCATGGGAACTCTGCTTTGGCAGGAAACAGCTGGGCCACATCAGATTAAGTGAGCAAAGCTGTGTCCGTGGGCGGGCACATGCCCTCAGGATGGGGCTGCCTGAGCCTGCCCTGGGTCCAGGGAGCACTGGAGCCATTCAGAGAACAGCAGAGGTCACGGTTTCTCGCTTCTGCTTCTCCCCAGACTGTGGACTAAGAGCCATGACGGGGAGGATCGTGGGAGGGGCTCTGGCCCCAGAGAGCAAGTGGCCTTGGCAAGTGAGCCTGCACTACGGCACCACTCACATTTGCGGGGGCACGCTGATCGACGCCCAGTGGGTGCTCACTGCCGCCCACTGCTTCTTTGTGTGAGTGCCCAAGGGGCGGGGAGCACCAGGGAGGGCTGATGGCAGATGGACTTGTCTCTCCATGGAGAGGGCTTTGGTTGTGAGCCCAGGTCCTCAGGCTCAGGACCATGATCTGCAGTTACTGTTTGATCCTGGGACCGGGCGCGTTGGGACTACTTACTCTGAGTGCAGCCCAGAATGAGAAAATAACCTGGATGGCCTAGAGGGAGGGTGAGGCAGGCAGGAAAAAAGGGCTTGGGAGCCTTTCCCGAAGAACAGAACAAAGAACAGGGTGAAATAAAAAGGCTTTGGGTTTGTTACCACTTCCTGCAACAGGAACTTCCAGGGGAGGAGCCTAAGGAACAGAAATGCTATCCCAGGGAATCAGGAATGGAGGGATGGGGGTCGCAGGGAGGATGGTGCTGTGAGCTTCTGATGGTCACCAGCCAGCCTAGGCCCCTGGAGCTGGGTGGCAGGAAAGGGCTCTGAGGATAAGGCCTCAGGGGCACTGGCTTCCCCAGGAGGGAGCGAGTCTTTGGCAGGTCACTTTGTCCTGTCTACAGCTCCATTTCTGCTGACATGTCCTGTCCACCTTACAGGAAGCTTGGTGGCATGCAGAGGAGACAGTGGGGGTCAATGCTCAGAGGTCGTGCCCATCACCTCTGTTTATTGTTGTGAGGTGCTGGGTGGCCAGTTAAGGACCAGCTTTTGGAGAAAGGGGGGGGGAGCTTGTTTTTGAGTCCTGGGTGAAGATGGAGGGCTCCCTTTCGAGGTCATTTCATCCATCCCCCTGCCGGTAAGCTGGTGCGCGGCTGCAGCTCCCTGTGTGCAGCAGACACTGCCAGGGGGCTCTGCCAGATGAGGAGCTGGACCATGCTTCCTTGTGGCTCTTGCAGGACGCAGGAGAAGGTTCTGGAGGGCTGGAAGGTCTACGCAGGCACCAGCAACCTTCTCCGGCTGCCTGAAGCAGCCTCCATCTCCCAGATCATCATCAACGGCAACTACACAGACGAGGAAGATGACTATGACATTGCCCTCATGCGGCTCTCCAAGCCCCTGACCCTCTCTGGTGAGTCACAGCCACGCCTGCTTTTCCGGCAGCCCTCAGAGCCCAGCCTTGCCACGTCCATAGGCCCTCTTGGGGTCCCAGAGCCTCAGCACAGTGGAAGCCAAAGGCTCTTAGGAATCATTTAATGGAACACTTCTCCTTTACCATTGGGGAAACCAAGGCTCAGAGACTGGAAATAAGGCTGTGCCAAATGACACACCTTATATTGCAAGTTGATGACAGAGATAAGGCTTGGGTACCAATAAGAATAGATTGAATTGTTCCATGCATATTTATTGAGCACTTAACAGGGGCCAGGCACTGCGGCAGGCAACTTACAGCTGCGGTATCATGTACTCTTCCCAATCTATCCTGTAGAGCAGGTACTATTATTAGCTTCATTTTATACTTGAGGACATGGAGCCTCGGGGAAGGAAAATTACCCAAGGCCAGAGCCCTCAGTGGCCGCCCGCTCCAGGATGGGATCCAGGCGAGTCTGCCTCCAGAGTAAAGCTCTTCGTGCTGGCAAATTGGGATCACTGCAGTTGGGAGCACAACACGAGGACACATGCAGACAGTGAACTGGCACAAGGTTGGCCACAGGACGGACATGCTAGGGGAGTTGTCGGGAGATCAAAGGTTTCATCTATGAATTCACTCACTCATGTGCACACTTATCAAATACTTACCGTGTGTCTCCTGCTATGCTGCGCGCTCTCCAGTTGAAATTGCAAATAGAACGAAATGGGTGATGCGCAGCCAGTAGAAGCCAGTGACTGGATGGTGGGGACAGCTGGGGGAGCCGAGGTGGCACGAGTGGGGCTTCTCTGGAGAAGGATCTCTAAGGTGGACTGGGCTTTCTGGGCTCTCTGGTTAGTCCAGACTTTCTCGTGCTCTGAGCCCGTGAGCTGGTCTTTCCCGGCATATTAGTTACAGAGGCGGTGTCCATCCTGAGTCAGGCACTAGGTCATCAGAGTGGGGTGAGGAGGAGGAAACAGCCTAAGCTCGGCGGGGCGGGGCTGGCCCAGGACCATGCCCACCCAGAGCCACGCCCACCAGCGGGCCAGTCTCCTGGCCACATCTCCTCCACTGTAGCCTACCAGCCCATTTTGTGGCGAGGGGCGGTCCTCCGCGCAGGCCTTACCCCTCATGCCCACCTAAGAGGGGCAGTCAGTCTGCAGGACCAGAACAGGACTTTCCAACCTTGCCAAACCCAGACTCCATTTCGCTGATCATCCAGATCCCCCACCACCGCAACCTTCCTTAATGTTATTTGGAATTCCAAATCAAATTAGGCAAACTGTAAAACCAAATGAAAGCTGTTATAACATTGTGTATGCTCTTCAGACTATGGCAGTCCCTCTCCAGAATCATAGGCTCCTGGGCAGGAAGCACACCTCTAGACTGAGAATCACAGTTTAGATTTATATAGTCCTATGGTCAGACCAGGTGCCCTGATTTTTGGTTTCGAAATCAGGGTAGATTTTCTTCAACTCCTTTGGCGGGCCAAGCACTTTCAAGTCACAGTTCTATCAAAGAAAACTCGTGAAAACTCGCTGATAAAGTTAATTCCCCCATAAAAATGAATGGAGGATAGAACCATGTTACATGTTTGTTTTTTTTAAGACCCTACATCTTAAAAATGAGCATATTTTAAGAAATTATGTTTTGCATTTTTTGGTTAATAATTGATGCCATGCCTTCATTTCTTTTTTGTTTACTCTCTAGCAGACAAATGTGTTAGACCCCGATACTTAGAGCCCAATTTATAGGAGAAGAATCTAGCGTTCATTCCCTCTCCCATACTCCTGTCCTCTGTGTCACTCCTTCCTTTCTTCCTTTCTTTGTTTGTTGAGTACTTTGTATGTGTCAGGCACTGTTCTAGGTGCAGGCCACTGCGGTGAGCATAAGAAACAATTGAGAACATTGCAAACATTCTATCAGCTGGTATTTTTATCTTGCAAGTTGGAGTTTGGTGGCTCACACCCTAGCGTAAAGATCCCAGTCCTCAGAGGGGCTCTGACGTGACGCACAGCAACACCTTCTAAATGTTTCTGAGCCTGGGAGCAAGTGAGCAGTGGTTTTGTGGTCCATGCCTCTAGGGATGTGCTCTTCCCACTTGGGGAAGTTGACCTGGAGGAAGCCCCTCAGTTGCTGACCCACCTGCGGGTGCTCTCCCCAGACCAGGCTGGACACATCACTGAGATGCCATGGTGCTAATGCCTGGGACTTGGTCTGCTGCTGCTCCTTCCTCTGATGGATGGGCACAGAGGAGGCTCAGCCGGGAAAGCCACTCATAGAAGGGAGATCCTTAGAGCCGCCCCGGTATCAGCGTGGCACAGGGGAGCTTCCAAGGCATGTGCTTCTGCCCACAGGGCCCCCACTGAGATCAGAATGCTTGAGGGAACTCTAGCAGCAACCCAAAGGCTGGAGGGTCAAGATAAAATGCCTGAGTTTCTTGCCTGGTCTGTTCAAGGCCCTAGAAGATTCTGAACCATACTGGGGCAAGGAGGGATGGTCCTAGGACCTGGATACCCCTGTCCCTCCACAGTACCATCCCAGCTGAGATCTCCAGCCTTGACCTTGCTCTGATGTCTTGAGGTCTTGTTGCAGCTCACATCCACCCTGCCTGCCTCCCTATGCATGGACAGACCTTCAGCCTCAATGAGACCTGCTGGATCACGGGTTTTGGCAAGACCAAGGAGACCGATGGTGAGAGGCGGAGTTGTTGGGCTGCGTGTGTGTGTGTGTGTGTGTGTACATGTGCATCTGTACAGAGTGCGTGGGAGTGATGTGTCGGGGTGTATGGAGGAGGGCCTATCTAGATGAGGGTTTGGGCGTAGAGATTCACGGGCCTACATGTGGATGTGTGTGTTCACCTCACCCCCACACATGATGGACCAGTTTATATTACATCTTGTAAACCCTGTTCGAAAGTTTTGGTCTCCCAAGTGTCACCCTTGACCCATTCTCCCCATTTTACAAATAAGGAAGCTAAAGACCTTTGGGGCTCTGTCACTTGCCCAGGGTCACCCTGGTAGTTTCTTTTCTGATAGAACTAAGTCTAGAACAGCCTAGAATAGTCTAGAACCTGCCAGGCTGGTGCTATCTGCATCATACTCCACCACTTGCTCACAGAGCCTGGGTTGTTTTTTATACTTTGGACTAACTCTTCCATGGAGAAAGCCCCCATTAAATTGCAGTTATTTTGAATTTTTTTAAAAAGTGAAAATGAAATGAGAGAAAAAACGTTTTTGTTTTTGTTTTTAGTATATGCAGCTTTAGTCAATCAAAAGAAGAAGTCCCAAATATGCAGGTGAAAAAAAATGCCAAGACACATGCTTAAAAATGTCCGCCGCTTTCACAGAAAACCTACCCTATAAGAATATACAAAATGTGTTTATGTACAGCTCTGTACCTAGGGGCCTACATGGTTATTTCCTCGGAACTCTCAGGTGCCATCTCCTGGTGAAGAAGCCAACACTTCATTCACATATCTTTACCAAAAAAGACTATTTGACAACAAATAGACTATTTGACTATTGACAACACTGTGCGTCCTCTATTCAGACCACGTAGGCTCCGCTTGGTCGGTTAAGATCCTCCCATCAATGCAGACAACACCAGGTACCTGTGTCCCCCTACATGCAGACCCTACCAGGTGTCTGTGTCCCCCTAAACAGCTTCACACGGAGCTCTCCCAAGTGAAATCCTGTAAACCAACCTGAGAAGAATGTGTATGTACATATATACCTGAGCAGATGTCAAAGCAGTTGGTCTCCAGCCAAGACCACCTGGAGACCCCCTATAATCCAACACGTTGGGTCCATTGCTCACTGCACCGAGGGGGAACATATACCACAGGGAACCGTGGACGTCTTAATAACAGAGTGCTAGGAAGCACTCTGGTTTTTTTGTACTTTTACAAAATACATTGTATTTTGTATTTTATTGTAGGGGAGGGGGGCTGTTCAAAGAAGTGGAGCATTTCTCTAGATTGGATGCTTTCAGGAAGCAGGGATAATTTTTTTAAAGGTTTATTTATTTATTTATTTATTTGACAGAGATCGCAAGTAGGCAGAGAGGCAGGCAGAGAGAGAGGGGGATGCAGCCTCCCTGCTGAGCAAAGAGCCTGATACGGGGCTCGATCCCAGGACCCTGAGATCATGACCTGAGCCAAAGGCAGAGGCTTTAACCCACTGAGCCACCCAGGTGCCCAAGCAGGGATAATTCTATGATTGGACATCCTAATAATCTCATCTAGGAGTTAAGAATAAGCGGGGTCTAAAGCAATCGGTGAAGAGGCCATAGCCATTCCTATCGGCTGGGAGAGGAGATGGTTGACGTTATTTGTGGTTTGTAACCTACCTTGTTTTCATTTACACTTAAACAAGATTATGAAGTGGAGTGGTCTTCTTTTGCTTCACTTCATCTCTATTGCAGAGTGGTCTTTGCTGATGTTGGTTCTGTAGGATGGTTTATGCTTGGCCCCAGAGCACCTGGCTGGCCTCACAGAGAGCCTCTGGTCAGTTGCGGGTCTCAGGGCCTCCTTTCCCTTGCTCAGTGCAGTGGATGGTGACTGGCCTGGGAGCAGACTTGTTCTGGTCTCGGTTCCATAACTGACTGGCCGTGTGACTGTGGGCAAGTCACGCCTTCGGCCATGAGTTCCTCCAACTGTAAATGGATTAATTATACCTCGTTAGGGTACATAGTTACTGAAAACAAATGAAATGATGTGTTTGATGGTGCTCTGCATGCAGAGAAGATTGTGTAACATGAAGGCAGCCCAATAGGCTTGTGAGTTTGTGTACATGTCTGTCTCTATGTTACGTGGAGGGGCTTGTGTGTGCTGTGAGGGTGTATGTGGCCCTATGTTCTGGGTGGCCAGCCATGAGAATGGTATCCTCTGCTCCCAGGAAGCTGTGAGTCTGAGTCATGGGGTGACTGGCTAGAAGGTCATGAAGATGTCCAGATCTGGTCTCACTCCTTTCCCATCTTCTCTTTCCTCCACTCGACTTCACTGAAGAGAAGACATCCCCCTTCCTCCGAGAAGTACAGGTCAACCTCATTGACTTTAAGAAATGCAATGACTTTTTGGTCTATGACAGTTATCTTACCCCAAGGATGATGTGTGCTGGGGACCTCCGGGGAGGCAGAGACTCCTGCCAGGTGAGGGGCTCAGGTCCTGGGAGCCAGAGGCTGTGGGGGAAGGCTGGGGTGGTGGTTTCAGAGAGAGAATCGGGTGCCCGTCATTTCCTGCTCAAGGACCACCTCTCCCACCCTGCTGAGATGTGTGCTCCCCCTCACAGGGAGACAGCGGGGGGCCCCTGGTCTGTGAGCAGAACAACCGCTGGTATCTGGCAGGAGTCACCAGCTGGGGCACGGGCTGTGGCCAGAGAAACAAGCCCGGTGTGTACACCAAAGTGACTGAAGTCCTCCCCTGGATTTACAGCAAGATGGAGGTGAGAGCCTACATGGGGCAGACTGGGAGCTCCCCAAAGGTGGGGTGTCTGGTAGAGGGCCCAGGTTTTCCCCGGGGTCTTAGCAAAGTTCCCCTCACCCCTCGTGTTTGGAGGTGTTCAGAAGTGTGGAAGACCGGGACAGGATGAGAATTAAATGTTGGGCCAACCCCAGCTGCCTGGGTTTCTTACCTTCTGTTTCCTTCCTCTGGAGGGATGGAAAGGGGTGGCCCCAGGTTGGGCCCCAGTGGCATGTCCTCTCCGCAGGGACGGCCACAGTGTGAGTTCACACAGCTGACTGGAGTGGTGTATGAAGGAGGCCTCCCTCCTTGGCAGGGAGTTAGTCTCATGGGTATCTGGGGCGCAGGGCTTCACCCCCACCTCTGCTGACCCAGAACAGCCCTACCTTTCCTGAGCCTGCCATCTTAGCCCTAAAGCATGAAAGCTATGCTCACCTTCCCTCCTCTGCCTGAGAGAGGGGAGAGTAGCACACAGAGCTTGGGTGGCTGGTCCAGAAATCCAGCCTGGTGGGTCTCTGCTTCCATGGTTCCTCCTCATTGCCGCTCTCCGAGGAGCAGTGCCCAGTGACAGCTGGACTCAATGGCAGGCTCTGAACCCCACCTTCAACATCTGTCTTCCTGACCCAGCCTCATCCTGTTCTCCCTGTTCTCGTCCTCAGAGGGAGGTGCACTTCCGGAAATCCTAAGCAGCTGGCCTGTCCCACCTCACGGCACTGGCCAAAGTGACTGGGCCATCGGCAGTGTCCTCTGGGCTAAAGGCCACCAGGCATCTTTGTTACTCCTACGTCTACTATCTGCTGCCTCTGTGAATGTGCGCACACGTGTGTGTATGTGTGTGCACGCGCGTGCATGCGTGTAGATGTTGTCACTCTCCCAGAGTCTTCAGAAACCAGGAGAGCTGTCAGCTCTTCGCAAAGGCCAGGTTGGAAAGCACCTGGAGTTAACGGTTTGGGCTGTGTGGAGGTTCCTGCAGGGGTAGCCATAATGGACGGAGGTGGTAAAGCCCAAACAGGGCCCCAGAGAGGGGCCTGGAAGTTCATATTAGGCATTCTTGCTCCTCTGACTGTGACTTGGAGACGAGCCCAGACTGCGTGGTCACCAGCAGCCCCGGTGACCCCCCGGGTGGCAGAGGGCCTGGGCTGGCCCTGGCGGGAAGTGCCTCCTTTGGCATCACGAGCTTCCTGCTTCTCAGACCTCTTGCTGGTGCCCGGATGTGGAGGGCTGGCTGCATGCAGCGGTCCAGGCTCAGAGGCACTGGGGCAGATTTTTGTTTTATTTTTATATTGAAGAAATGGAAGTAGATGCATTTTATAAAGATTCTCCAAAACTTCCAGGCGCCTGAAATGCTAGCATCCATCACCCCAAAGACTCCAAGGGACTTCTGGGAGTTGTGCCATTCCAGAGTCCTGCTGAATGTTCCTGACCTCAAGGGATGGGATGAAGGAGCCCCTTTGGGGTACTCGGTAGGGAAGTCCTCATGCGGGCTGGCGAGCAAATCCCTCACAGAGAGCCACACGTGTCGCTGCATCTGAAGGCCACACCAGGGTGTGAAGAAATGGCTGCTGCTTCTCTGTGGGCGTCAGAGCCTGAGAGGGTCCGGGTGGAAAGGGCCCCCTGCACCCAGTGCTCTCCTGGGCCTTTTGCAGTTTCTTCTCCACCTTTCAAATTCTCAGTTGTTTCCGAAACCGGGCACTGACCTGAACACTGCCATGGAGAGAGAGCCGACACCATCCCCAGGCCCTCCAAACAGCCGCGTTGAAGGATCTGAGATCCCCTGCTCCCGTGAGCCATCAGTGTGCCTGGTTTCCATGCCAGCCTTCCCCAGCCTCTCCTCTGGGCCACCTGTTCTTGCCCAGTCTCATTCTCCTCACTTTCCTGGGGCCTGCCTCACGGTGCTATGACTCTCAGAGGCAGGGTCCACGCGGGTCCGTCCAGCCCAGCTCAGGCAGGCAGCAAGGCTGGACAGGGGCCGAGGGAGCTGGTTGCGTGTTATCAGGGCTGGGGGTGGGGGAAGGCAACGTTCATATCTACGGCAGCCCTGGCAATGGTCTTCAGCAATAAAAGTTGTGTGACCTGAAAAATTTGTGATTGGTTGTTCTACTGCTACCCTGCCCACCCCGGTGTCCAGACAGCCTCTGTTGGGGTTTTTAGGTTTGGTTCCTCAGCTGTGGGTTGTGAGTGTTTATTTATCCCGCCAGCCAGCCCCCCACCTGCCATATCAGTGCCTACTCTGTACCAGGCTCAGGGGTACAAAGACTATGAGAGTGTCCTCAGGAACTCACGATGGTGACCCAGTGTGACGGAAGCTATGACGAGTATGGACAGCATGCGTGGAAGCTACTAGTCGCACCTGGAGAGGTCAGGGAGGGCTTCACAGAGGACAGGAGGCTTGAAAGGAATCTGAAAAAGTAAGTAAAACTTCACCAAACCAACCAACCAACCAAACAAACAAAACCAGACAGGGATGGGTGAAGGGCAATCCAGTGCTTGTCCTTTGTCCTTTTCTCTTCTTCCTCTTTCTCTACCTCTGCCTTTGCAAGCTCAGAGAGAGGCCTGGTTGTAAGAAGCTTCCTCAAGCATTTCCAACAGGATTGGATTGGTGGTCCCATCAGCGTCTGAAAGATCTATCCCTTCTTGCTCCGCAGTTACTTTTCCTACCTTGAATATATTGACCTCCATCACTGTGACCCCATGGATACACGGCCAGCGTCACTGGGCACACCCCTGCTTCTGGCCATGACCACAGAAGTCTCCAGGCCTGCGTCTGTGGGCCTGGCCTTCAGACACCTCAGATTTGGTTTCTTTACTCTCTCATGTCAGTGGGAGGGGGAGAAGTCCCACCTTCAGTTCTTTTCTGGCTTCATCCCAACAAAAAGGTATGGGGGAGGGGCAGCTGGCAGGCTTAGCATAAGAGCAAGTAGGGAGAACACACCGACCCCAATAAGAGCCCACAGTTTCCCACAACTTCAGCGGTTCAACCCAAAGCTTATTTCTTATCCATCTCAACATCCAGTGAGGAAGCTTCCTGCCACATTATTTTTCAGACCCTTCTTCTCTCCGTCTGGCTTCCTAGGGCAGAAGTAACCTGTAGGGGTGCAGGGGTGTGTGCGGGAGAGATAAGCTCGAGAAAAAGCGGTATCTTAATAGGAAAAGAAAAACACTTTCCTTAGACACTGGACATTTATAGAAGCCATAAGAAGCATGAAATAGGGTGATGGGACTTCCCAAATCGGTCCAGAATTTCCAGAAAGATGTGCGTGTCTGTATTGGTGGAGGCCAGTGGGGGTTGCTGGTGACACCGTCCTCAGGTCCTTGGATCCCTGGCATCTCCAGGTACCACTCAGACTCTCTGGTTTTGTCAAGTCCACTGACTGCTGAGTTTACCCCCCGGAGAAGGAGGGGAGGGCGCGTGAGTGTGTTGGGTGTGGGGCAGAGGCTAAGTCTTCGGAGGCAGAGCTGGTCACAGCCCAGCCGCCCATCCTGCTGCCTCTGGAGTTTGGTTCAGTTCCCAAGGGCTATTGTCTCCCGTAATTGCTTAGCCAGTGTCCTGATGCACTTGGGGGGACATTGGGAGATGCATGTGGAGCACTCTCTGTGATGATAATGATGAGGATAATGATGATAAGAGCTAGCGTTTGCTGAATGTGCGCTATATACCAGCTGCTGTGCTCACCACCTGATGTGTCTTATCTCCCAAAAGCACAGAGTAGGCACTACTCTCCCTATTTCACGGATGAAGACACAAAGGCCAAGGCAAGCGAGTTAAGCTTCCCCGAGCCACATGCCTGCCACAGTGGTAGAGCTGGACTTTGAATCAAGGCTGTCCGATTTTAAAATCTGCTCTCCCAAGTCAGGTAGGTCTCTCCAAGCTGAGACGTTATAGGGTCTGCTGCTTGGCAACGGGTATCTTTCTGTTCTCCACCGGGGCCTCTGCCGTGGGAGGGCCAGGGCGGGACAATGCCACAGAGAAGGCTGGGCACACCCCTCAGAGTGTCACATGACCGAAGGCTTAGCTCACCCAGTTTCCAGAACCTGAGACAAAAGCATTATGAACGGGAGGAGCCCTCCTGACTCCTTTCGCACCCACGTCCCAAGTGGATGCTTTATGGCCCTCCTCTGCCATAATCTGTCAGCCCAGCATACCTCCATGTCTTCTCAGTGTGGGTGGGTGGCTCTGAGAGGCTCGTGCCCCTCATTCCATACGTCCTCCGTGCTGGCCCAGGCTCCCTGTTCCCTGGAATTCTGCTGCCCAGCCCAGGCAGCGAGCTCATACTGGTCTCACGATGAGTCTTGTCAGAACACGGAGGACCACACTGTGGAGATATGCAGCCTGTGTTGTCCAGGCAGAGATCGTCTCAGATGAGTCCTCAGAGAAGAGGAGGGCATGGCCTGGGCTCTGGTCCTGCATGGCTCAGCTCCTGCCCTCGGGATGTGGGACGTGGACGTAACAGGGTAATTCTCCTGCCAAAGACCTGAGTCCCAGCATAAGTTCTTCACTTTTCATACAAGGAGGGAGCTGGGAATCTTCTTTGAACTCTCCTAATGACACTGTTTTAGTGGAAAGAGCTGTGAAGTTGGACCGGAGGTAACCAGAGGCACAAATTCCAGCTCCACTTCCTTCGCTCTGTGACCTTGGGCAAGCCAGCCTCTCCGTCCCCTCACGCAGCATAGGCGGATCTCTCCCATGTGCTGTTGCAGGGTGAAACGGGAGGCTGTGTGTAAACGTGTAGGACAGTGACTGGCATATCGAGCCCTCGAAACAAACGTTGAATTTGCAGCAAAAGGGCCAGATCCTTCATCTCTCTCTCCACCCCTTCAGCAAACCAGTGAGACGGGAGTGGGGAATTTGAATAAATCTTCACAGGATTCAAGTTTCTTAGGAGATTTGCCATTTCTCTGTATAAACCTGCCTCTTCGTTTTATAGCAATGGGGTTGGTCTTCTATGAAGGTGACACCACCACCCGAGGCAGCTGGATGTCTCCTGCTGGGGGTTTCTCTCAGTCATGGAGGGCCACTGGGTTGAGCTCTCTCTGCTCTCTCTTGCCACTGATGGGACCAGGATGGGTACCTGGCCCTGCCCTGGAAGCACCTGGCCACTTGGCCAGTGGAGCTGATGGTTCAGGGCTGTGAGGGGACACACAACCTCGTGCCCCATGGGCTCCTCAAGCCACAGCCACCTGGCTTCTGCCCCATCACCTCATTGAGCCACCATGTTGCCAAATCCAATGGCAGCTTTTCAGACCTCATCCTACTGGAACTCCCTGCAGCGTTGAACTCTTGAGGACTCCCTGCTCGGTGAAATTGCCATTGCTTCTGTGGCATCAAGCTCTCCCTTCTGGCCGTCTAGCTGCTCCTTCTGTCTCCCACAAGTTCCGTAAGTGGTGTTCCCCAGGAGACCTCCGTCCGATCTCTGGGGTTCCGACGAACACCCCGTGGAGTCAGCAGGAATTTGCTCCATGCCGTGAAGGTACAAGAAATGTCACCTTTCTTTATACAATAGATTAAAATCTGACTGAACTTCTCAGCCTGTCTGGAAAGCATTCCTCCTCCTGTTCTTCCCCAGGATGCTACACTCTGAAGGAGGCCTCACCCTGCTCCCAGGCTGGCCGCTCCATCAGTGGCCTTCACGGACCGCCCTCACACAATTTTACAGGTGCAGGCAACAGCTCACGAATCTGCAGCTCTCTGTACCCCTAGTCTCAAGAACCCCCCGTCTCTCTGGGTCAGGCTCTAGCTGCTCCCTTCTCTTCTGCCCCCAAATCCCTTCTCCTTGGAGACAGTCCAGGCTTGTCTCTGTTGTAAACATTGCACAAAGGCCTAGAAGTTCTCATGAGTCAAAGCTGTTCCTTCTTGATAAGATCATGGCGGAAATTAAGATGAGCATAGATTTCAATGCTCGTGTCCAGATTTTCATACGACTGAAGTTTACTTTCCTCTAGGATTAATTACTACAGGTGGGATTGTTGGGTCATAAGGTGATTGTATGTTTGACTGTATAAGAAACTGCCAGCCTGTTTTCAGAGTATCTGTACTACTCTGCATTCCCACCCGCGATATCAGAGTTCCACTTGATCCTCATCTCCCAGTAATTGGTATCGTCCACAATTTTTTAGGGCAGCCATTTTAATAGGTATGTAGTGGTATCTCATTGTGGTTATAATTTGGATTTCTCTAATAACGAATAATGTTGAACATCTTTTTATGTGTTAGTTTGCCATCTGGATATCCTCTTTGACTAAGCGTTCAGATCTTCTTGTTTCTTTGTTGGGTTGTTTGTTTCTTATTGTTGAATTCTGAGAGTTCTTTTCTTTATATATGCTAGATACTAGTCTTCTTATTGTTGAATTCTGAGAGTACTTTATATATTCTAGTTACTAATCTTTGCTGGATATTTGATTTATAAATATTTTCTCCCTATGTGGCTTGTCTTTTCATCCTCTTAATTGTGCCCTTATAGAGACAAAGTGAGTTTGCTGAATTCCAACTTATCATTTTTTTTTTCTTTTTGGATTGTGCTAAGAACTCTTGGCCAAATCTAAGCTCATGAAGACTGAAAACTTTTTCTGATGTTTTCTCTTAAGAATTTTGTTGTTTTATGTTTTTTACTTGGACTAGGATCCATTTAGAGTTAACTTTGAGATACCGTTGTGATCTAGATTGAGGTTCATTTGTTTGTTAATGGATGTCTGGTCGTTTTAGCACCATATTTTGAAGACGCACTTTTCCCATCCAGTTGCCCTTTCATTTTCTCAAAAGTCAATTGAGCATGTTCGTGTGGGTATATTTCTTTGATCTATGTGTCTATCCTTTCAGCAATGCCACCCTGTCTTAATTGCTTTAGCTTTATAGTAGGTCTTAAATTTGGGTAGGGTGAGTCCTCCAATTTTTTTTCAAAATTATTTTAGGTCTTCTGAGTCCTTATTTTTCCATTCAAGTTTTAGAACCAGCTCGTCTCTATCTCCAAAGAATCCTGCTGAAATTTTTATTGGGGTTGTAGTAAATTTATAATTCATTTGGAGAGAATTAGCATGTTAACTAATGAGTCTTCTGAACCAGGAACATAGCATTTCGTTTGTTAGTTTGTTTGTTTATTCATTTATTTGTGAGAAAGAGTGAGAAAGCATAAGCAAGGTGGAGGGGCAGAGGGAGAGGGAGAAGTAGGCTCTCTGCTGAGCAGAGAACCTGACATGGGGCTTCATCCCAGGACCCTGGGATCATGACCTGAGCTGAAGGCAGAGGCATACCTGACTGAGCCACCCAGGTGCCCCATATTATCCATTTACCTAGATTTTCCTTGATTTCTTTCACTTAAGTTTTATAGTCTTCAGCATACAGGTCCTGTACCTATTTCATTACCTTTATAGCTAAGTATTTAATCACATGTTAACATAAATAATAATTTTATTAAATAACGGCATTTTTCAAAACAAAAAATAAGAACGGTGGCATTGTTTTACATTTTTGCAGATCTCTTTAATATCTGGCTGAACAAAAGATAGCTGACTCATACTTCCTCAGTATTCGATCTGTTGTGATATGTTGTTTGGGTTGAAATATATGAAGAAAATCTGATCTCGCACAGCTACAGAGTTGGAAAGTGAAAGAGTATTTTTTTTCGAAGATTTTTTTTTCGAACATTATTTGAGACAGAGTGAGAGAGGGATAAAGCACACAAAGGGAGAGTGAGAAGGAGAGTGAGAGGGAGAAGTCGACTCGGTGCTAGGCAGAGAACCCGATGCAGGACTCCGAGGTCATGACCTCAGCCAAAGGCAGATGCTTAACCCACTGAGCCACCCAGGCAACCCATGAGAGAATATTTTAATAGCCTTTTCAAGTACTTGTGGATACTTCAATACCGTATGCAAAGTTGACAAGCAGCAGTTTGGTAAAGATAAGTTGCAATGTGGAGTCTGAAATCTGTCAATGAACTTTTTTGTATTTGGTTGTCTTTAAATCTCTTGGTCTATGTTGCCCTCTCAATGGGTTTTTCACCCATGTATAATTTCGTAACATTATGAATTGATCATTTGGAAAATATTGGTTCTGAGCTATGAACATCTTCCAGATGTTGACACATTCCATTTTGCAATATGAAAATCAATCTATTCATATCATCACTGATCTCATCAGAAAAGTCTTTAAGGATTGCGAAGCTCCTGGTGAAGGATCCAAATCTTCCAAAATCCAAATTTCCAATTGAAAGTTTAAATTATATCATTAGTAACAAACACTGTCAGATGTTTTCTTTGAGGTGACAATCTCATTTTGTTGATTTTTGAGGAAATGGTTGCCAACTCTGAAGTCGGAATAATCGCAGTTCGTCAATCTTCTTTCAAAGAAAAATGGTATTTCATGAAGAAAGTGGCAAGTTTCAGCTCGCAGCTGAAACATAAGTGCTTTTTCTCGAAACAACCTCAAAATTTTGGTATGCAGCACAAGTGCTTTCATTTTTTTCACCCTGAATATTAAAAAGACGTGTATTTGGGATTGAGATTTAAATAAGTTAATACCTTGTAATAATTCATAATTTATACAGCTCCAGCAAGGATGTTCCTAAGCAAAACTGACAAGTGTGTGGTGGTAAAATGACTACAGGCACAATTTGGTGCCCTTGCCTTGATTCATGTGAAGGAGCCAATGGTTTTGCCCACTGTTTTTTATGTGCCATCGGTGCAAACATCACCACAATGAAAAAGGCAAATGACATCATAGTATTATTATGAAAATAGTTTTGACCTGCTGATGCCCTGAAATTATCTCAGGCACTCCCACACTTTGAGGACTGCTATATTAGACCACGCAAAAAGACAAAACCTGGGGATCTGCAGGTGATGACTTCGGATAGTTGCTTCCTGGAAATTGCTTTGGAACCATGTCTTTTACTTACCCCCACTGTCCACTTTCAGGAAAAAGTGAACAATCTCTCATCTAAAGAAGCCAAAGGCTAGTCAGCTTTCTGCAGTGATGTTGGGTCTTGTTGAAGAAGAGAGATGTTAATTTAACTGCAGTTTAATGAAGAGCTCAGTGGGTGGGAGAAAGAGGAATGGGGATTTGCATTTCCTTAATTTCCTGGGCTTGATGTGTCCCAGGCAAGGACTCTAATTCTAGTTAGAAACACTCCAGTCCGGCACCTGGGTGGTGCCGTTGGTTAAGTGTTTGTCTTCGGCTCAGGTCATGATCCTGGGGTCCAGGCTCCCTGCTCAGCGGGGGAATCTGTTTCTCCCTCTTCCCCTCACCCCTGCGCCCCCTCCTACTCTCAATTTCCGCTTGCTCTTTCTTTCAAGTAAAAAAAAAACAAAAGGTTTAAAACGGAGAGAGAAAGAAACTCCAATCACTCTGACCCTTTGGGGAAGCATGGCTGACACCCTCAGTATCAACAATGAAGTCTGGTTGGGGTCAGCCTCGTGGTGGGACTGGGGACTAGTACTCCATTGGGTTCTTTTCTGATAAAGCTTCTCACTGGTCTAATGGATGCTCCAAATCCAGTTGAAGTACTCCATTGGGTTCTTTTCTGATAAAGCTTCTCACTGGTCTAATGGATGCTCCAAATCCAGTTGAATTCAACAAATTGTTGTAAGTACTTACCAGTACTGAGGACTGCATTAAATGCTGGGACTGGGGTTGGAGCTAGAGCTGGAGGACACATACCTGCCCTTGGCCCTTTCCAGCCGGGTCTATGTTTTAAAGCTTTATTGTTCTTGTGATTTTGTAACTTTGTTTTCACTCGGGACGCCTGGGTGGCTCAGTTGGTTGGACGACTGCCTTCGGCTCAGGTCATGATCCCGGAGACCTGGGATCGAGTCCCGCATCAGGCTCCCAGCTCCACGGGCAGTCTGCTTCTCCCTCTGACCTTCTCCTCGCTCATGCTCTCTCACTGCCTCTCTCTCAAATAAATAAATAAAATCTTTAAAAAACAAAACAAAAAAAAACCTTTGTTTTCACTACAGGAGGATTTTTAAAAATCAAAACAATCCTGGAAACTATACAAATGATATAAAGAGAACTGTTTGTGCCTAGTATCATGCTCTAAACTCTCCACATCATCCACATTTTATCTCTTTTAATCTCTCAGCAACAGTATGAAGTCGGTACTATTGCAAAGAAGAAAGTAAAAATCATCTTCAATCCCACCATCTGGGGCACCTGGGTGACTCAGTCGGTGAAGTCTGCCTTCAGCTCGGGTCATAATCTCAGGGTCCTGGCTCCCTGCTCAGTGGGGAGCCTGCTTCTCCCTCTGCCTCTGTCCCTGCTCATGCTCTCTCTACTGTGCACACACACTCTCTTTCTCAAATAAATAAATAAAATCTTAAATAAGTCCCACCATCCAGAGGTAAATATTCTTAGCATTTTGGTAACATCTTTCTACAACTCTATGCATTCATAGAGAGGGCTATAGTTTTATGTAAATCGGATCATATTTTACAGATTATTTTGTATCTTGATTTTATTTTCTCAATAATATGAGATAAGCACCTTCCCCAGAGGGATGGATATTATCATCTTTAACAATTGTAGGCTATTCCATTGGCTAGATATATCAGTTTTCTTAATCTGTCAGTGGACATCTAAGTAGGGATAGTTAGTTTCCAGAGTTTGCTTTATAAACACTGTTGCCATGAGTACATTTCAGTAAGTAGGATTGTTTACATTTCTATTCCAAATGCTGAATTGTTTTTCAGAAGAGTTGAATTAACTTCTATACCTCAGTATCCAAACAGTGTCTGCTATGTTTTTCTGCAAAGAATGCTGAGGGTAGACATGAAAGAGTACATGTGAATGTCTTCTTGTGTGAATACCTGTGTGTATGTGTGAGCTGTGCACACATGTGAGGGTTCATTTATTCATTCAACAAACGTTTCTGAGCATCTACCCTGAAGCAGATGCTCAGGTAGGGGTGAAATTGTGAGAAACTCAGCATGATCCTGTCTCTCATGGGGTCAAACATACTTTTTTTTTTTTTTTTTTAAGAAAGAGAGAGAGGGAGGGAGTGCATGCATGAACATATGGGGTGGGGAGGGGCAGAGGGAGAGAATCTTAGGCAGGCTCCTTGGCCAGCGTGGAGCCCAATGCAGGGCTCTAGCTCATGATACTGGGATCATGACCTGAGCCAAAATCAAGAGTTGGCCACTTAACTGACTAAGCCATCCAGGCACCCCTCAGATGTACATTAAAAAAAAAAACAAAAACAAAAAAAAAAACAACCTACTATAACCATCTAAAGAAAATTTATATGACGATATGGCCACTTAAATTGCGCTCTCCCTTGGTCTAATGATGATGGCCAGGGTAGCAGAGGAAATCACAGGAGGCCTCCTTGAAAAAGGGCAGTCAGAGCTACAGTCTGAAAGCTAAGAAGGCATTACCCAGACAAAGATTAACAGGACGTGTGTTCCAGGGGACAGAAAGCTTTCCGTTTCTTTTTCTACCTGGAGTGGGGACCATCCTGCCAGGAGAGTCTCCTGCCATTCCCCACATTCTGGCCTTTCTACCTCAATTCACTCTTTTCCCAACTGTTTTCCTTCCTGAGGCAGGAGGAGCACAGCTTGAAGAACATAAAGAAGACAGGAGAGGAGAGGTTGGAGCCCAGAGAGCAAGGCTGGAGACTGGGGCTGAAGAGGAGGCAGGAACTTGTGTCTGGTCGTGTGTGTCTGAATGTGTCCGTGCCTTTGAGCACATGGGTGAGTCTCTGAGAGCTGCCGGTGGGTGGATGAGGGGGCTGGTTCTCCAAGTGTGGCCCGCCTGACCAGAAGCATCAGCCTCTCCTGGGGGTGGGGCCCAGCATTTGTGAGTTAACCCCTGGTGGTTGTGATTTGCACGTAGGTTTGAGAAGCACCCCCAGAGGAAGTGTGTGTCTGAATGCACCTGTGTGAGAGAGTCTTTGGGAAATTTGATTTGCAGATGGAGGTTTGCATGGAGACCTCCTCGGGCAGGAAACTTACCCATCTCCTTCACTTTGTCTTCTCAAAGCACTTCCAAGTCTAGAGGCACTTAGCAGATATTAAATGATGATGGTAATGACAATCAGCAGCTGTGTCTCTAGCTGAGCCTCTATTTCTTACCCATCCCTGGGCAGAGCCACCACAAGGCACCCTTCTTTTATCACAGACAGAAATCTAATCTCAATGGTACAGAAAGCAGGAAATTCACAATGGGAGAGCAAGAGAAATGGCTTATTCAGGGGGAAAGATACTCCCCTGCATGTCCCCTAAGCAGATGGCCAGGGCAAAGAGAACAGATTCCCGCCTAGCCCTGGCTAATGGCTCTGGTGTACAGAGAGATAGGGAGGGTAGGGCGGGTGCCAGGGCCTCAGCTCTACACCGGGCATGGCTTGCGGTGGCTGGTGGCTGTGAGAGGGTGTCCTTGTATCACAGGGTCGTGCACGGAGGGAGCTCCAGGGAGCGGGATCTCCTCCTGGGAAGAAGGGGCCAGACAGCCAAGCACTAAGGTTACGTCTTCACCAAACAAAACCCCAAATTGCACCCAGATTCATGTCCTGGCTCTGCCGCTTATCAACGCAGCGACTCTGGGGAAGTTGCTGCAGTTCTTTCGGGCTCAGTCTCCCCATCTCAGAAACGGGGCTGATCGATCACTGGCTTTGCCTCGCAGGGCTGCTGTTCGGATTGAGTGAGGTGATGCATGTGAACTCATTGGCACGGAGCCAGGCACACGGGAAATGCTCACTTCAGGTTGGCAGTGACATTTGTGTTTCTGGCTTGACATGCAGTTCACTGGTTCTGCCACGTGAGCCAGCTCAGTGAGTTCATCTGGGTTGATCAGGGTCCCCCAGACACGCGGTGGGGCTGGTGGCACTTGGATTCCTCCTGGAGCACCCAGGGTCCTGATGATCTGCAAAGGTGTCACAGTCAGAAGCAGGGGCCGTGTCACGTTGCGACCTGCCTTGTTGTGTCCCTGGTGTGTGGTACGTCCCTACTGGGTGTTGGTTAAAGATGAGCTTCTATCTTGGGGCTGGTCAAAGTGGGTTTACTTAGGACAGGGAAGTCAAGAAAGGAATATTGACTGAGTGATTGCCATCGCTAGCATGTGGCAGCACGCACTTTCTGAGTCTTAGCTCGATCAGTCCCCACAAGGACCCTACAGGATAGAGAGTAGTATTAATACCATCTCCCCGGAGAGGAAACGGACACTCAGAGAAGCCAGGTGGCTCGTTCAAGTCCAGCAGTCCTGGATTCTAATTCCCGACTTCATTCTACCAGCCTCTTACCCCTTTTCCAAAAGAACCTGCTCTTCAGTGAGGAAACTGCAGAAAATGTTATTGATTTGTCCATTGAGTGAGAATTATTTGCCAAAGAAATAAATTTAACTAACCTCGCTCATTTTGCCAACTCTGACCACAAAGTTAGCTCTTCCATCTGCTTGGACTTGACCTCTCCTACTACAAGCAAAATCCCTTCTCTTTTGTTCAATCCTCAGCACAGGACAGCTGGGAATACTTAAGTTACGTTCTCCGCTCACGGCAGCTCTTAGGATAGAATGGGAAGCTAGAAATAAACTCATTGGGTGGTGTCTCAGGGGCTTCCTCTAATAACAAAGGAGGGGCTAGACTTCCAGGGGAGAGAGGGGAAGAGAGAAGAATCCTGACACCAAGTTCAGAAGCCTTGGTCTTGCAGATAGAGCTTTTGGGGCTCGTTGTCTCCCAGGCCCTGGTCAGCCTTCCCCCACTCCCAAAGATGTATTTATTTATTTATTTGACAGAGAGAGAGAGATCACAATTAGGCAGAGAGAGAGGGGGAAGCAGGCTCCCCGTGGAGCAGAGAACCTGATGCGGGGCTCGATCCCAGAACCCTGGGCTCACAGCCTGAGTTGAAAACAGAGGCCTTAACCCACTGAGCCACCCAGGCGCCCCCTGGTCAACCTTCTTAGCAGCCCAGCGGGGCGGGTGGGGTCTCAGGAAGTCTGTGTCATAGGCCCTCCCCTTTGGGCAGCTGCCAGTCCTGTCTTCCTTCCATGGGTGGAGAAACCAGATAAGAAAACAGACCCTAGATGGAATCTTATAAATCCCTGTTCCTTCCCGGCAGGCCTTTCTGAACCTGCTAAGTCGATGAGACTGTACATCCCACAGGTCTCATTCCAACCTCTGTGCCTGGATTTGCTATGTGCCTGCCACAAACCTCCATCCTCTTCCTTCAAAGATCAACTGTTTCAGGAAGGCAGCCCAAATTAGTTCCACCTCTAATTCTGACCTTTCTCTTACTTTGGATACTCTTGGTATGTTCATATTCATTGGGATATTAATAATTGGTACTCACATGTACATGGCTTATTTTAAGGTATTTAATATTTTAAGGTATTTATCATGCATTTAAGAAAGCGTCTATTTTTAAAACTCCTCAGAACACAGAAATCCCAAGAGACAGATGGGTGAGGGAAAGAGTGGACCAGTACTCAGGAGACCTTGCTCTGATCCCAACTGGGTCGCAAGCAAGCTAGGTGACTTTGAGTCAGTTCTCCCCTCTGGGCCGTGGGATCCCAATTTGCCAAACGTCCTCTAAGGCTTCATCTGGTTCAGATGTCCCATGGCTCTGTTCGGGGCTCTGCACGTAGAGCTCTGTGGTACCCTGTTTCTTCTAAGATGTGGCCTTATCTCTCTCTCCGTGTGTGTCCCTGGCCCAGGTTCCTGCAGCTCCGACGCGCTGTGTGCTGCAGGGCTTCAGACCCACTGAGTCTGCAAGCCACGAATGAAACCATCCATGGGAGAAGTCACTGGGAGGCTCAGCTCTTTCCCTGTCCCAGGCAGGTTCTGTTAAAAAACCGACACCCAGGTCCTGTTCCTGGAGCATTGGATTCATGGGTCTGGGGTGGGCCCGATCACCTTGCTTGAGTCATCTATGGCACAAAATCAAATGCTTCCAAACTTAATGGTCACTTTATTTGCTCCAGATTTGAGCAGGAGGAGCTCATCTGGCATGGGAACGTCCGAGGTGGCTTCTATCCTTTCTCCGCGTTTTCTCTGTCTCTCCAGCAGAGTAGTCTGACTTCCTCTAAGGCGGCTGGCTTCCAAGCCGTGTTGTTTAAAACCTTGAAGGCAGAAGCTGCAGCTCTTTGCTGCAGACCCCATCTAAAAAGTTATACGGTGATCGTTCTGCCCCTTTCTGTTGCTCAGACTAAGTGCCGCAGCCAGCCCGGATTGTGGGGAGGAGAGACAAGTGCCACCTCACAGTGGTAGGCATGGCAGAAGAGCCTGTGGGATGGGAGACACTGCTGAGGCCATCTCTGGAGGCACAACTTACTGTAAGTTAAGAGCAATCTCCAGATGCAGCTGCTGTGGCCCATGTCCCTGGAAGCCTGCTTTCCATCTCTGCCTCTCGCTTGCCTGTCAGGCAGCATCAGACGGCCTCTTAGTGCTGGTCAGGGGGCGGGGGGGGGGCTCTTGTTCTTGAGGCACGTTGTTTTTCTCTGTCAATATCACTCTAATCTTTTGCATTAGTAAATACTGATTATCCACTAATTACATTGGCAAGTGGCAGGGACCAGGTGTTAGAAACATAAAAGAAAAAGAAAAAAAACCTAAAACCACCCCTGAACAAAACCAACAGAAAAACATAAACTGGATTTATTCTTCCTGTCTTCAAGTTATGCACCATCCAAGAGCAACCCACTTAGGTGATTGCCTGGGTCAAGTCATGGCACCCCGCCTGCTGATTCGGGAGCTGAAGGTTCTGAGCTAACAATGTGCTGGGAAGGATTTGTGTTCAAGGGCTATATAAATGCTTAGTATTAGAGTGAATATTAATATTAGAGTGAATTAGAGTAAATTAGAGTGGTAAGGGTTTTATGCCCTTCACCTCCCACCAGCCACATCTAAGGTTCCACACAAGGCCTAAAAAACGAAAATCAATAGAGATAATGCTTTAAATGGTGGACATCAAACATGCTTCTGGTCTGAGAGGCAATTACATACACATCAGCATCAAAGAGAGAACGGAATGGTAGGAGGATGGAGAGAGACGGAGAAGTCAATGAACCCAAGAGTCCACTACCAACAGATAAGAGAGGCAGTGTCCCCACAACTGCAAGGGGTCTTCAGACATGTCTGGAGTCCCTCTTGGAAGCCCCTTATGGTCAGAAATGAGCCCCTGTCCCCAGATAGGCCAGGCACAGCCCCAGGATGCCGGGTGTCTGGCTGCTGCTGTCCGCTTCTTGGAAGAAGCACAGCTTTGTGCACAGGTGCTGAGTTTGCCTTGCACAGAAGTTGTTCTCCCCTCACAGCAAGTAGTTTCAGGCTTCATACAAGACTCCCCTATAAAGTTCAGCTACCAGCCAGCCCAGATCATTTTTATTGCTCCCCTCAACTCTAGCTTGGGCTTTGGGGTACAGGTGGGAGTGGGGGATACAAAAGAGAAAAAAGTGGACTCAAGTCTTTCTTGCCTAGAAGTGTGGCTGGGCTGGTGGGTTATTGTCTGGGTGTAGGGCTGGTCGAGAGACTGAATAGAAGTGCCCGCTGGGTCCCTGTGGATCTTCTGGCTCACAAACTCAGCGGCAGCCTCTGTTCTGAGCCTGGATCCAGTGGGTTGGAAGAGAGTATATGATGATAAACAGGTGCCTCTCCCCACAAACGTTGGCTCCAGGCGCTTGGGGAGGGGTGGGGAGTTCAGACGCCTGCTTATGCTAACAGGCTGTCAGCTTCTCCGTGCATGGGGAAAGCAGAAACACGAAGCTATTCTGGTCTTGTCTAGGGAGCCATTATGTATTGAATTTCCAACGTCATTATCTCCAAAGGGCAACATTGCTCGTTTTCTCCCATTTGCATTCACTGGGAAAAGACAAATGGGTGCACATTTGCAGAGTGGAAAGGCAGGGGGAGGAGTGGTCATGTGCTCGATTTGGACAACCAGCAGCTCTGGAAGGGGCAAGCTCATAATTAGAGATCAGCACCTCGAGGTGATGCTTCACACTTACATGGCAAGTTTAAGTTAATCAGGCAGGATTAGTTCTCTAGACTGATGGGACTGGGGTGGATTTTTCACTTAGGAGCAAATCTCATGCATGCTCTGGCATGCCTTGTTTCCTGACATATGTTATAGTTTTCCTGTGGGAAGACA
>PISX010016756.1:0-43483 GCA_004024625.1 Mellivora capensis | reverse complement strand
GGAGTTGGGGGGGGTTGTCTAGCGGGAGAGGGAGAGAGATAATCCCAAGCAGACTACCTGCTGAGCATGGAGCCTGACTCAGGACTTGATCCCACGACCTTGAATTCATGACCTGAGCCAAGTTCAACCGCTGGATGCTTAAACAACTTAGCCACTCAGGTACTCCAGCATTATTTCTTCTTCATGAAACAAAAGCTCAAAGGGAAAAATCCAATCATTTGAAGGTCCCAGTTAGTTGGGTCTCCCTGGGGCTTATTCCCATAGTCATAAGTCTATTGGGTGATAGCTGGGCAAACATTAATTATGGAGAGTTGCTCTCTGATCATCTATATGAGGTGTGGTGGATTATCTCCTGTAGCATTTAATCAGTAACTGCAAATTACCTATATTTCCAAGATATGGGTATTTAACAATATGGACTGTCAGTATGAGAGTTAACAATGAATCAAACCAAATAAAACATCAAACGCACACAATTTATAACCTCTAGTTATAATATACTGGTTAAGTCTCTAATTATTTCCTGAGTGTATGCCTTGTGCTTGTGTAAGTCACAGACTCCCTGTAGCAAGGGACTGTGTCTTTCCTTTCCTTGAGTTCATCTGAAAGACCTAGTATGATGTAAGACAAAATCAAGTCCTGATTGGAAATATCAAGTACTACCTCTCTCAATATATAATTCTGCTGAGAAACCTACCAAAACACAAATTAGCCATAAGGAGGTCCAAAGAAGTTCTTATTTGTGTTTCCAATGGAAATTAGCTTGATCCTTAACAACAACAACAACAACAAAATATATATATAAAATATTTATAAAGAAATAAAAATATAAGAATATATTTATATATAAGAAATCAAAATATGTACTATATACATGAAGAAACATATATATAGATATACATAAACATATTTACACATACGCACATACATGCACGCTTACTATCAAAATCTTGCCCACCTCAAATTGTTTCTTTTTTGATACCTCTGTTCTGTTGATGCTTTTAGAATGCATATAGTTTGCCTACTAGGTAATCCACATTGCATATAATAAATCCACACTGGGGAAAAAAAATACAACAGAAGGCATTTTATTTTTTTCTTTTTTTTTTTTCAGAAGGCATTTTATTTTTTGTCGTTGTTCTTGTTTTTATGTAAGCTTTACATCCAATGTGGGGCTTAAACTCATGAACCTGAGATCAAGAGTTGCATGTTCTACCAACTGAGTGAGGCAGGAGCCCCAGCAAAAGACATTTTATTTTACTTTATTTTATTTTTTATTTTTTTCAAAAGGCCTTTTATATGTATAGAGACCCAGGCAGAATTTCAACAACTGGTCCTGACCTGTAGGCAACTTATCTTAAAGAAGAGGCTTCGTTAAGGTATTATTATACTATTGAGCCGTCACATCAGACCATGTACCCTAGAAAATAAAATCTCTCAGATGATGTTGTTTTCATCATTAACATACTTGGAAACAACAAGCCCTCTTAATATCCTTGCCTAAGACAATGAAATTCCTAGAAGTTGAAAAGTTTTCACAGTCTATATCATTTTACTGTTTCATGTGTGTACTTAGAATGGAAGATGCCCAAGAAAGCAAAAAAAGGCAACTAAAAATCCATTGTCATAAAATTTACCTCTGTTGTCAGAATAGTTCTGATTCCGTTTCCATATCCAAAGTATCCATGTGCGTTATAGCTCCCCTCAAGCTGATATAACTCATTTGTCAGCACATTTCAAAGTTAGGGTAAACTTTTTACAACATTCTCCTTGCAACTCCTGAGCTGTAAAGCCGGTCTCACTATTTGTTATAACTTTTAAAGCAAACATCTCCTGTTCAAATTCTTATGCATCATCTAAACTGTGTTTCTCATCATGGTGGTGAGCAAATACACCCAGTTTAAAAACAAATATGATTTTGAAAGACACTGTGTTGTTCTAACAAAGGCAACATTGTTCGTCTTCCCTGACAGCCTCTCTCTAATTAAAGAGGACTGACGCTCTGCAGAATGCCAGGCTCCTTAAACAGCCCCCTCCGACCCACTGTTTTCACTGCACAAACAGTGCAGAAAAACAATTTGCAGCCTACTGGTGGCTCCTTCCTAGGAGAAAATTTAATAACGTCCACGAAGGGATAAGGAAACAAAATTTCCTGATGGGACATACATTTCTTCTTCCCAAATGCCCCTGGCTGGGAGAATTGGTTAGAAAGGGGGCTCCTTTTACCACCGTCTCTCAGCTGTCTGTGTGTTATCAGCCTTGGTTTTTGTCATTGTTGTGTGTGTTTTTTAACAGTGGCCTTTCACTTCTTTTATCCATACTGATAAACCATCTTTGGCATTCTCTTTTCCCAAATCTGGCTCTGCAAAAACACAAAAGCTGATAAATCATTTCATGACGAGAAATGGCAGCATCCACTTCTTCACTTTCAAAAATCATCTGAAGAGAGATATTTTTCAAGAACAAGCAAGGATGTGCTGGTACACACTGGCCTGTGTCTATGTTGCAGTCACAATGTTCCACATTAGAGCTTACAAAGGGAAAGCTTTCTCTATTTTTCTAAGCTTACTCTAGGTATTTGCTTAGTGAAGTTCATTTCTACAGCACCTCGCACATGCACACATATCTCTACACCTTTATAAAAAGAATGCAATAACATCTACGTAACTCCACACAGTTTCTATTTGTTTGGTTATGAGAAATATTTATTCAGTTAGAGGCAAATCACAACATATACTAAGTTAGGGCAAAAGTAACAGCAATAAAAATACTCCATATTCATGCCTTAAAGGTTCCAAAAATAGTTCATTCCTAGTCTATCATTTGACCTTCACAGCAAGTCTATGGATCAAATAGCTGGTAAATGTTAAGGGTTGTGATACAAAGTCCAATTCTCATGCTGTAAACCAGAGATCAGCCACATTTTTCTGTAAAGGGCCAGAGAGTAAATATTTTAGGCTTTGTGGGCCATATGATCTCTGTCACAACTAATCAACTGTTATTGTAGTACAAAAGCAATGACAGAGAATATATTAATGAATGAGTGTGACTGTGTTCCAATAAGACTTTATTTGCAGAAATGGGCAGTGGGCTGGTTGTCTAGAGGGTTGTAATTTGCTAGCTTCAGCTCTAAAGCACTATGCTATAAAATCCTGAGAAACTAGAAGTCACAAGACAGTTTTGAGTTAAAATTATTATTGGCCTTCAAAGGAGGAAGAGATTACATCTTGAGTTTTCAAAAAAGACTTTATGGAAGAGGAAGCACTTTAACAGGACCCGAAAGATTGGTTTCAGGGCACCATAGGGTTTAGGTTACATTTTGGGCACCAGGGGGTTGGGTATGTCACACAAAGAGGACAACGTACATACGTAAAATTCTACAGAAAGGATGTAGAGTGGGGTATGTAGGGAGAAGAAGTAATTCAGTTTGACTGAGGCACAGACAGGTGAAGAGAATCAATGAGATAGAAAAGGTACAATTTTCATTAGATACAATTATCTTGAAAGCCCATTCCATTAAAAAACTGGAAACTGTTATTTGTCCATAGAAGGGTGTCATGAGAAAGGAAATAATTATTCATTTTTCTTTGTAATAATCAGAGAAAGTCATGCAGAGGGTCTGAGAACTGAACTGAGTCCTAATGAGTGAGGATACATTTCCAGTCATTGCAGTGAAATGGTCTGACATGGAAGGACCCAGTGAAAGAAGAACTTGAAAGGTTGTACCCATTAGACTAAGGCAGTGAAGAGACAGTTGCCATCTAGCTACCCCCCATGAGCAGAGAAGGGCCAATTATAAGAATCAGAATCCCAAGGCTGTATGGTGGGTTCAAATCATTTGCTTGTGATCTGTCGGTCAGGGATTCAGGTTGAGCTTCTGCTCCACTTAAGGCTGAGGTCCTTTTCTGCCCTGGTGGTTCAATTCAGGTGGAGATTCAACTGGGCTGAGTGAGGTTTAAGGTCCAAGATATCTTCACTCACATGTTTGTTCTGGGGCTTCCCAACCCAGCCTTCCCTTCTCTACGGAGATAGCATGGCCCTCTTCATGGCATGGTGGTCTCAAGGCAGTCTCAGGATTCCAACATGATGACGGGCCTGCAAGAGAGAGATTCCAAGCAGTGAAGGTAAAAGTTGGGAATCTTTTTTTTTTAAGATTTTATATATTTTTTATTTTATTTATTTGAGAGAGTGAGAAAGAGAGAGACAGAGCACAAGCACGGGGGAGGGCAGAGGGAGAGGTTGAAGCAGGCTCCCCGCTGAACATGGAACCTGATGCAGGGCTCGATCCCAGGACCCTGGAATCATGACCTGAGTCGAAGGCAAATGCTTAACTAACTGAGCCACCAGGCGCCCTCAAGTTGGAAATCTCTTAAGACCCGGTCTTGGAAGTTACGCAGTATCACTTCTACCCCATTCTATCAGCCAAAGCCAGTCACAGGGCAGCTCACACTCAGGAGAAGGGGAAATAAACTCCATCTCTTGATGAGAGATGTCAAGACCATATCGCAAAAGAGCTTGTGGGTGAGGAGATATTGTGGCCTTCTCTGGAAATACTATTTACCATAGAAGTTTAATATAAAAATTAGTCCAAGGCCAATGAAAGCCCTAGGGACCTCACACAGGCAAACTCAAAACCACCCCCATAACCCAGGCCTCCTGGACTTACACAGAAAACAAACTGAGAAGAAACTTGTGATAAAAAATGACAAACCACAACAAACAAACAAAAATTACAAATCACGGGGAAACAGAATATAGATACAGCAGAGAGAGGAATTAGCACACTGTGACCTGGAATAGTGGAAGAAATGAAGCAACTTGGAAATAAACACCTTTAAAATGTGCAAAGAACTACAGGTAGAAATAGAAGACATTAGGCTAGTATGAGAAAAAAATGGGCATGTTTGAAAAATGTTAAGTTGAAATTTTAGCCCTGAGAAATACCTACATTGAGATAAGAAACCTTAACAGGTGAAAAGAGAATTAATGAACTGGAAGTCGTCCTAAAGAAATTATTCTAGCACAAGGGTAGCACAGAGATGTAAGTATAGAAAATATGAAATATGAAAGATATATTAAGAAACTAGAAAATGAACTTTGGAAAGTCTAATATATATCCAGTAGGAATTTCTAGTGGAAAGAATGGAGAAGATAAAGAAAAACAAATATCGAAAGTGATAATGGCTAAGAACTTTCCAGAAATGAATAAACAAGTCATTAGGTTTATGGATCAACCAAATCTCAATAAGATGAATAAAAAACAAATCTGCAACTAGACACACTTAAGTGAAAATGTACAACATCCAAAACAAAAAGTAAAGCTTTCTTCAAAACTACTAGAGCAGGAAAACAGGTCATTTTAGCAATTTGGACTGACTGAGTTCAGGTAGATAATAGAATAATACATTTAAAGTGTGAAGGAATATAACTATCGACCTAGAAATTTGTTTAGTATTAAACTATCTTTCTTAATGAGGGGAAGAAAAACTCATGATAGAAAGAAATCATCAGATCAGGGTTTTGTTTTTTTTTTTGTTACTCAACTTTAACTGAAACATATTTTATGTCCACAAAAATACATCTATCTTAAGAGTATAGTTTGATGAGTTTTGACTATTACCATAATCAAGGTAGAGAATGTTTCCATCTCCATGAAAGGTTTCCTTGTGCTCCTTCCCTGTCAATTCCTCTACCCAACCTTTGTCTCCTAGCAACCAGAGATCTGCCTTCTGTCACTGTGAATTAGATTTATTTTTTTCTAGAATTTTTATTTTTATTTTTTTTAAAAGATTTTATTATTTTATTTGACAGAGAGAGAGGTCACAAGTAGGCAGAAAGGCAGGCAGAGACAGAGAGGGGAAGCAGGCTCCCTGCTGAGCAGAGAGCCTGATGCGGGCCTCGATCCCAAGACCCCGAGATCATGACCCGAGCTGAAGGCAGAGACTTAACCCACTGAGCCACCCAGGTGCCCTTTTTCTAGAATTTTTAAAATGTAATCATACTGTATGCAATCTTTCTGTCTGGCTACTTTCACTCAGCTTAATGCTTTTCAGATTCATGCATGTCATGTGTATCTCTAATTCATTTCCTTTCACTGCTGAGTAATATTCCGTTCTATAGAAAAGAAGACTGAAGTTTTCAAATTAATTTCAGGGGGAAAAAAACACACCACTTAAGTCAGAAAGCACTACTAGGGTTAAAGTGGAACTGTGCATAATGTTAAGAAGCAAATTATATATGAAGAGAGTATAAGTATGAATTTCCACATCTTTGACAATATAACCACAAGGCACTTAAAGTAAAAACTGACAAGATTACAGTTACAAATTTACCATCGCACTACAATTTTTACAAGACATGTATCTCAGAAATGGATAGACCAAGCAGTGAAGTTTACACTACTAACTATTTTGTAAGACACTGGCGACCTGGGAAAGATTTAAAAGCAGAAGTAGAGGGACACATGTGTGGCTCAGTTGGTTAAGTGCCTTCGGCTCAGGGTCCTATGATTGAACCTGCATCAGGCTCCCTGCTCAGCGGGGAACCTGCTTCTCCCTCTGCCCACTGCTCCCTCTGCTTGGCTCTCTTTCTCTCTCTGACAAATAAATAAAACCTATAAATAAAGAAAAAATATCAGGGTTGTGAGCTCAAGTTCCATGTTGGGCTTCTCTTTGGGTGTGGAGCCTACTTAAAAAACAAGCAAACAAACAAACAAAAAAACCCCAACACAGAAATAGGATGATTTTTCCTTCTCCATAAAATAAAGACCAAAATAACAACAGCAACAAATAAGATTAACGGAGCACTCAGTGTGTATCAGGCAATATTCTAAATACTGGACGTGCACTCACTATCCCTTTCACCTCTCGCACCAACTTTTGACTTCAGGGAAGAGGAAACTGAGACTCCAAAAGGTTACTGGTGAGTAGCAACATCAGGACTTGAACTTGGGTGGGACTCTACAGCCACCCCTTAACACTACCAGACCATAGTGCGTCAACCCGAAAACAGAGCGTTCACAAACTCCCACCATTAACTACCTGGTCAGAAAGGAGAGCATTCGGACCCGAATCCCTCCTAAACGGAGGGCCAATTCATTCTTATTCAAACTGTGGAGCAAACTCAGCTGGATTATTTCTCATGTAAAGCATTCCATCTGCAGAGAAGCAAGACAGGCCTATTTTATTTTAACAGTCCGCCTGGGGCTGGCCTTGGGTTGGAAGTGAGAGTCAGTGGGGTGCCAAGACAGTGGCTGAAAATGAGGCTGGAGATCAGAGCTGGAAAATGACATGCAGACAGAGCACATCAAAGCGGTGAGGAGACTCCTGAAAACAGGCAGCTGGGGTACAGCCCTCTTTGTCCCTGCTCCCTGCTGCCTGAGGCCGGTCTGGGCTCTGGGTCCTTAGTTAATCATGGACTGATTGCCCATAACCAAAGAGCGGATGCTTTGCTCTGCATTTGCATGAGTCTTTGCTTCCTATGACCTCGATTCTTACCTCGCCCCTAGATCCTCTTACAAGAAAAAAAAAATTTTTTTTTAATGCAAGACATACTCGAGTTCTCATGAACTTTGGAAAGCTGTAAAAATCAGAACCTGAATGAATCCCACATGTGTGAGTTACCTCACCTAAACTTAGGTTTTTGAAATTGGCCCTTTCCATATCTGAATTATGTCTTACACAAAAGAATAGAAAGGAATAACGCATTGGTATTCTGCAGAGAGCTTGTCATTTTGTGCAGAAAGATTGGAGAAGACCCAAATAACAAACCTTGGAAGATAAACATTACGTTCGCTTTCGCCGAACGCCGGGTACATGAGCCACCTCGAATGACGGAAGTCCGGCGTGTGCTTGGTGCTAAATAAATGCCTGGTGACAGCAGTGAATGATTAGAGGGCTTGGTGAAAAGCTGTCTGTGGGATTAAACCAAATAAGTGCTTTGTATGTACTTATTTGTACATGAACAAAATAAAGGGGCGGATGAGCAACCGTTCAGTGAATGTACTCAACGGGGACCGTCACAGCCTAGGCTCAAATCCCTGTTCTTCTGCATGACTTGGAGCATACTTGATGTCCCTGTCCCTCCGTCTCTTCTGTGAAATGAGGATGATACGGTGACTCCTAGTTGCTGTGAGGATTACATTAAGTTGTGTCTGCAAGCATGGGGTACGCTGCTTAGCATCTGGTGAGCTCCCAGCAAGTGTGGGCTGTTGTCTTTTTGTGATTTCCTTAGGTCTCTTCCTCTACTGTTTCACTTTTGTGAATAAAATGTAACCATACAACTTCAAAGAGCTTTTTAAACTAGAGGGTTCCAAACACTTTAAACCCCAAACTCCACACCAAAGCAGACTTTCTTCCCATGGTTAATGTGACGGTTAGCGTGACCCAGTGCTATAGAAAATACTGAACTTTGATTTTCTTCTCTTCACAAAAGACACTTAACAAAAACAGAAAGCTGATCTCCTAATTAACATGTGTTTTCAGATATGTGCCCCTACTATGCAGCATGTTTAGTCAAAACAGATAAGTATAAAAGAAATGTTCTCGCGGGCGGTGAGCCAAAGACCGCTTTAGCTCCGTATTTGTAAGGACCTATTTTATATTTTTATATTTTAGCCAGAGGCTTCTCTGCTCCCCTTCTCCCAGGGGATTTACTTAAAAACAAGTCCTGGAAACCAGCCTCAGGTAACAAAGCCCAGATACAAGGGTGGGTCAGGCCAGGTGGAGACCTCCGATCAGTGGGGGGTTACATACTGTCTCCCTAGTTACCAAGGAGTAGGGGCCCCCGCCCTTTGGGAGCCTTTGTGGCGCCAATTCTGACCAAGGTGTGATAGGCTGGTTCAGATGTCTACTAGGGTAAATTGTAATTCAGTTGGTCACCTAGCATCACTGTGGAGTTTCCTGTGTATGTTACAATCTCATTGGCCGCCTGTGCATGGCCAGGCCCGACCGCATGGCCTTTGCCCTTAAAAGCTAGTCTGTGAAATAGAGAAGGGATGCCCTCTCTTGTAAGAGGTGCGGCCCCGAACATTCGGTTAGATTCTTGATGCTTGGTGTGAAATAAATCTTTGCTTGACCTTCGCTTTATATCAGTCTCGCTCCTTTAATCACGGACCTATTTTGGGGGCATAACAGTATTAAAAGGACTAGAGACTGGGGTGCCTGGGGCACCTGGGTGGCTCAGTGGGTTAAAGCCTCTGCCTTTGGCTCAGGTCATGATCCCAGGATCCTGGGATCGAGCCCCGCATCGGGCTCTCTGCTCAGCGTGGAGCCTGCATCCCCCTGCCTCTCTGCCTACTTGTAATTGTTAGGATACAGAGTCGACCACCCCTCAAATAGACAGAGAACACTCTTGATAATGCAAGTCACACAGCGAGGTTTATTTCCAGCTAGCTGGGGTCCAAGTATCTGCCCAACGCAGCGGGATTCTACAAAGACCCCGAGCACTCAAAACCAAGGGTTTATATAGCATTTTTAAAGCACTTAACACACAGTAATTTTCCATACATTAATATCTGGCTCCACACTCTGATGGTCCACTTTTGCGTCACTCCCTGGTGGTCTAGTGAGATAAGCCCTTACCAATGTATCTAGTCCGCAGCCACCCGTATTCTGGTGCTTGGGATTGACTTGTTTTTCAAAACTTGTTTTTTGAACTTGTTTTCCCAAAACTTGTTTTTCTAGCTTGTTTTTCAAGCTTCCCCTAGTCCCTCTTCCCTTAAGTCACATACTCAGTAAAATGGCTGTACTTATGCTAAGGCTAAACCTGAGGTGGGATGGCCTTAATTTTTCTCGGTCTCCACATTAATCTCTATCTGTCAAATAGATAAAATCTTTAAAAAAAATATATACCCTGAGATAGTTGAGGACATAAGTACCTTACAC
This sequence comes from Mellivora capensis, assembly GCA_004024625.1. Taxonomy (NCBI): domain Eukaryota; kingdom Metazoa; phylum Chordata; class Mammalia; order Carnivora; family Mustelidae; genus Mellivora; species Mellivora capensis. The sequence continues at coordinate 33,599 of PISX010016756.1, read as the reverse complement.
CGAGCATTTGCTTTTAAATCACAGGGTAGTGAAATCTTTTTTTTTTTTAATTTTTTTTTTAAAGATTTTATTTGACAGACGGAGATTACAAGTAGGCAGAGAGGCAGACAGAGAGAGAGGAGGAAGCAGGCTTTCTGCGGAGCAGAGAGCCCGATGCGGGGCTCGATCCCAGGACCCTGGGATCATGACCTGAGCCGAAGGCAGAGGCCTTAACCCACTGAGCCACCCAGGCGCCCCAGGGTAGTGAAATCTTGAGGGCAAATCCTGGAGGAAGCATTTGTAAAAATTAGCACTTCCTATAAGCCTGTCATCTCATCCTTCCCAGACCTCATTAAGCATCCAGAATACCTTGGAAAAGCACCAAAGACCAAATCATGAAAAATGGGAGAAAAAATTCCCAAGGCAAAAGGATCATTTAATATCTTCCCAAGCATCTGTTCCTTCACACTGAAATATTTCATGCAAAACACATTTCATGTAATTCAAATAACTAACTGAAACAAATATTAAATAAGTAACAGAGAGTAGCAAATAACAAATCTCTTCTAATTTCACTGTCATTGTTCTAAGCCTTCAATAAGATATAAACATTGTTGTGCTCAAATTGCCAGCAAAATTATGAATGCATTACCAGTTTTATTAGAAAAAAATTATTGGAGAGGAAATACTACCTGAGGTTTTTTTAATTATGAGAGAGCAAAGCATGCAGTTAACATTGTTTGTTCTTTGATGAAAAGAGTAAAAAAAAGCTATTGAAAATTTAAAAAATAAAATAAAATCTGAGTTATGGAGCAAAAAAAAAAGCTATTGAAATCAATTAAACCTTTTTTTTTTAAATAAAAGGATACATCCAAAATGCATTGACAATAGTCTACTTTGGGCAGTCATAGTTTTCATTTCTTTCTTAAATGTATCAGACATAGATTTCACAGCTCGTAATTAATTCCAAGTGCCCACGTCACCATTAATTTTTAATCAAAGTGGAGCTGCTGTGGGTGCTACCTGCTATCTCACCAAGGTTAGTAGAGGATTGTTTCCAGGCTCAGAAACCTTATTTGTTGTGCATAACAGAATGATTTCCAAAAGGCTGGCCAGATGTACCCTGTAATCCCAGCTAATTACAGTCAGGTGATGGGGACCAAACTCGGTGCTTTGACTCAAAAAAAAAAAAAAGAAAGAAGGAAAAGAAAAATCTAGTTTCACAGATAATTACACATTTGCACAGTCTAGGGATTTGGAGTTTTATATTCTTGGCAGTGTTAGACGGAGGAGGTATATACTGTTGAAAGCATTTCCTCTATATGTATAAAGGGAATACTCCACAATCAAGTTACCATCCTCATGCTCATATACATACCTTTACAGGAGCTCCCCAGAGAGCACGGTAACATTGCACCAGGGAGTCAATGTGATACAAGTTCATAGAACTTTTATGGCATAGGGCTCAGTTGGTTGGATGACTGCCTTCGGCTCAGGTCATGATCCCGGTTTATTGTTCGAAGAAAGTAATCCACTGAAGACTTCTGGCCAGAATATAACATAATGAAGTGGTACTCTAACTTGAGGATGGATTCGAAGAGGGAAGACTATAGGTGAGAAGACCCAGAGGTGCCAGTCAGTGGTTCAGAAAAAGTGGGTTGAGGGCATGAACAAAGGAGGAAATGGAGGGAATGGAGAGAAGGGGAGCTGGTAGGCATAGATCAAGGGTAAAGAAGGATTCAGAGAGGACTTCAAAAAGCAAGGAGGTCAAGGAAAAGTTTTAAAAGAAGACCTGAGGGACGCCTGGGTGGCTCAGTTGGTTAAGCAGCTGCCTTCGGCTCAGGTCATGATCCCAGCGTCCTGGGATCGAGTCCCACATCGGGCTCCTTGCTCGGCAGGGAGCCTGCTTCTCCCTCTGCCTCTTTCTGCTATTCTGCCTGCCTGTACTCTCTCGCTCTCTCTCTGACAAATAAATAAATAAAATCTTTAAAAAAAAAAAAATAAAAGAAGACCTGACTGTGTTTTAAGCTATGAAGAAGGAGTTAGTGGAAAGGAAGAGACTGAACCAAAGTATGGGACAAGAAAGGGATCAGGGCAAAAGAAAAAAAAATTGCATTTTCTGAACACTTACTGTATGTCAGACCAAGGCTAGATGTTGTAAATAAATATCAACTCTCAAAAAAGCAAAATGTGTGTCATTTTCATCTTGATAGCTCCCTTACTTCACACTTAGTAGACACTCAGTAATTGTTTGTTGAATGAAGGGGAGAGAAGAAGGAGGAAGGCTTATTAATGGTGAGATAAAAAGAGATAAAAGTTTCTCAAAGGCAGGAGTGAATGAAAGGGGTGCTTAAGGAAGGGGAGTGGGGGTACAAACCCTGATGGCTCAGAAAAATGAGAGTCAAGTTCATTTGTTTACTTATTTATTTTTTTATTAAATATTTTATTTATTTATTTGACAGAGATCACAAGTAGGCAGAGAGGCTGGCAGAGAGAGAGAGAGAGAAGAGGAGGAAACAGGCTTCCCGCTGAGCAGAGAGCCCGATGCGGGGCTTGATCCCAGGACCCTGGGATCATGACCTGAGCTGAAGGCAGAGGCTTTAACCCACTGAGCCACCCAGGTGCCCCAAGTTCATTTGTTTAGATGAAGGACAATAATGTGGGTTGTGAGAGTAATGTGATTCAGGCTCAAAAATGGAAAAGGGTTTCAACAGCTCTTGTAAATGGTGAAGCGAGGATTCTTCTAGACATGAATACAAATGTCCAAATAGTAGTATGGTATGAGCTGATGTTAGCAAGACCCCATAGGTCATTTGCTGACTTCCACTCCCTAAACAAGGATTAGAAGTAGAGAAAGCCAGATAAAGATTGTTCGCATCTTCTGATCATATAATTCCTGGTGTGTAACTTTATCATGCATTTGTCACATTATCTGAGTTATTTGTTTAGATGACTCTCTCGCAAAACACAGATATCTTCTCAAAGATAGGACCTATGTCTTCCCCATCTCCGGTCCCTAATCTGGCGTCCAGAACATCATCAGTGCTCAGGTAATATTGATGGACTGTGACTCAAGGGCTGTGCACCAGCCTGTGGGAACTGTGGAAGTTCAATGCCAAGCCCCTGACTCTGGGGTTGTAGACAGTACATCAGCCTGAAGCACACACCAGATCATGCATAAAAAGGAGACAGAATGAGGTGAGCAGATTGTAAGAACACGAAATGGAGCTGACTAAAAGAAACATAATGGCAGACTCTAAGTGTCTTAAAAAAATAAGAATGCTTCACTAATCACCTAACAAGAAACCCAGAGGCAAGGCAGTTCCAGAGTTGGTGGCTCAATAGAGTCTAGGACTCAGTATTTTCCATATTTTTTGCTCAGATTTCAGCACATCATCAGCATTCACTTTTATTTGCAAACTAGCAGTTGTAGACATAATATTCAGATATAACAAATTCTGGCCAGAGAGAGAGAGAAAGAGAGAGGCATTTCTTTTTTGTATTGGGAAGGAAAACCTATTCTAGATCTTGGAGGCAGAGCCCAAGTGCCATTGGTCTCATTAGGGTCATATGTCCCTGCCTTAGCTGCACCATGGTTTGGGAAAGTTAGGCATTTCTAGTATATATATATTGGGGAAGATATGTTCTTTCAAGAAGGAAGAAGCAGTGGTGGTGTGGGTGGTGGGAAATAGCTGAAGGGTAGTCAACAAAGAGCATCCCCAAGGAGGGCTGAAGCAATAGTGATCCCAAGGAGAATTTTATGGCCTGGAAAAGCCTCAGAATTACCATATTGCCTATTGTCCCACCCATAATCCCACAGAACACAGCAGGTATATGGACTGTGGGATTTAATCTTTAGCTGACTGGACCGGGGTGGACACCTAACTAAGGGAAGTCAGTAACATATGACATAGCTTAAAACCTTAACCAAAGTAACTAGATTCTTCTTTAGCTATTTATAGTAAGGACATTTGTAGCAAGGATGTTATATTCCCAAATATATTGATGTACTTTATCTCGCCGTACTTCCTTGTTTGTGTCCTTCCCTTTATTCAATAAGAGGCATTTGCAGTGCCTCAAGGAGAATTAGTACTGTAAAGCAGAAATGCATCTGGAAAGAGGCATCACTTTTCAATTTGTCTGTGTCCTTTAGTTAAATCCATTTTTCTTAAGAAATGCCAAATGAATGACTCTCTGTGTTTTGCTATTAAAATTGCTGAACTGTAACATGGGATAAAAACACGACTTATTTGAGTACTAGCTGTATGCCAAAGGACTAGGCAAGGGGTTAGGATTTCTAAATATCATCCAAAACAATAATAACAAACATTTGTTCAATAATTTTCTCAGTGTAAGGCAGAGTGTTAATCCATTTGAGGCACACAACAGTCCTGTGAAGACGATACAATTATGATCTCCATTTCATAGATGCACTCTGCAAATAGTTTGGGGAGAAGACCTTCTTGGCTTACTCTGTATTCATTCTCACTGTCCTCTTTCTACCACTGCTCCATTGTATTCCAGCCGGCACTTTTGGAAAAGCTCCTGAAGCATCTAAAGATAATCCCAGCACCACTACCCCCCCTACCGCACCCACACACACAGGCACCCAGTAATTGGTTCCAGGCCTATGATAATTAGCACATGGCATTTCCCTGAAGACAAGAATTGCTTCAAGAATAAGAAGATGATCCCATCTGGACCAGTGAGGCACAAAGGGAGGTTGACTTGGGGTTCCTGCACAATAGTCTCCTCACTTGTAAGAGACAGCCCTTGTAAGAAAAGCTTGCTCTTTGTCTGATCATGGTGATTTGCAGAGACAAAGCTTGGAACTATAAGAGGTTTTTTGCCTTGGCATCACTTAGGATGATTCTTGGCAGGACATAAGTTATCCAATTAAAATTGACTTCCAGATTAGGAAAATGTGTTGTTTCACAAACACAAGGTCTAAAGGTAGATAGGGAGTTTTAAGTTAATTCCATGGCCAAGCAACATCCTTAACAAAACTCAGGTGTTTCCCACCTTTCTTCTCCATGGTTAGCATGTTACTCAATTGTTGCGCTTGTCTCCTCGGGGGGCTACCACAGTTCTGGGTATCATAACTAGGTTCCTTATTTATCATTGGCCATGGTAACATCCCATGCCTGTAACTAAACCAAAGTTTGGCAAGAAGAATAGAATTACCATGTTTGGTTTGAATAATTAATATTTCCCTTTAGGCTATAGAGAGTCAAACTTCCACATATATAGAAAGATACATGCTTGACAAAATCTGAGCTTTCCCAGCAAGGAAAAAAGGCTGGTATCAGGAAGGCCATGTGCATGCACAGTCACCAAGGATGGAGGAAATGTGGTGACAAGGAATAAGATGGGAAAGCACATGGTCTTCTTGAACGAGCGAAATACAAAGAAAAAAGAGCAGAGTCACTGATTAGACTGTAAAGGTCATTCTTCCTTCCTAAGAGCTCCGCTTATGTCAATACTTTTTTTTTTTTTTTTTTTTTAGTTATTTGACTCGTTAGAGTCAGGTTTTCCATTACTTGCAGCCCAAAATGTCCCAACTGGTGCAGTAGAAGTGGCAGATTCAAACCTAAATCTTTCTGAACCATGTCTGGCTACTGGCTCCGTAGTTCCTATCTCAACTATGTTCCCAGAGCCTACAGGAGCAATGAGACAGTGGTCAGCTGACTTCACCTACTTAATTTCCAGTAGCCACCCAATTCTTGACATCAAGTTGTAGCAAGACAGCAGGGGTGGGGAACTTGGGGGTGGGAGAGAATGAACTCCCTGGCCCTATCCCCTCAGGGCTGAGTCTGCCACAGTCTCCTTCATGAGCAGGTCCTCTTTGCTGGCTCACTCTTCCCATTTCCTTCCTCATGTTTCCTGATATCATCTTTCTTTGTACCCAAGTCAGGCTTTAGTTTGGGGAAAACCAAAATAAAATAGTCAAATAGAGATAAGAATAAAAATAAATAAACAAAGTGGAGGGATTTTGTAGAAAGACAGTAAGCTATTTCCTCATGTCACTGGAGAAGATTTGAGGAGGTCTTGCTGTCCATAGGGTCTGGTGAGCAAAAGAAAAGAGTGATGGGCTTGTATTTTATTCAAACCATTCAGCCAATATATACTGAACACTTATTCTGTGCCAGAAATTTATTAAGATCTGGGAATACAAGAGAATGAAACTTACTTACAGTCTCTGGTATTTTGGAGTCTGCAATCCTGTCTGGGAGACAGACATTGGTAAAAGAACCACACAAATAAATATAAAGAGAACTGCCATGAAAGAGAGGTATGTGGTGTGCAATTTGAAAGAGAAGCTACTGTAAGATACAGTGGGACCACAAACCAAACATAACAGAAGATATAGATGATTTTCATTTCTCTGCAAGGGGAAGAGGAACCAAATAGTATAACCTGCCTGCTAGAGGGCTGTGTGATGTGGGAAACAAAGGCAGAAGGAAACACAGATACAATTAAATGTCCTTATAACCTGCAGCCCACTAACAGATACTGAGGCAGGCAGAGTACAATGCTCTTCCTGGAAGCTCCTCACGTCTTCATGTTAATGTCTTGCCAGAGGGAAAAGCAACCTTAGTTTGACAGCAGCAGACCTTCAGTATTCTGTGAGTCTTCTCTAGCACCTGAAAATGCTTTTGGAACTTCCTTTATCTTTACTTCTCCCAACCCCAAGGTATATCACTTGCTCCTCATAAGCCTGGGGCAGTAGGAGGCAGCAGCAGGCACAGCTCCTTCTGCCCACAGGTCCTGTCCCCTCGTGCTTTAATAAAACCACCATTTTGCACCAAAAATGTCTCAAGGATTCTTTCTTGGCCGTGGGCTCCTGATCCCACCAACTTCACTTATATTCAAAAATTACATCACTGTCTAGTACATCAGACCCATAGATGTCTAGTACCTTAGATCTGTATTAAAAGAAAAATAATAAATTATAATAAACCAACCACATAATCTGATTAGACTCACGTGTTTGTCTAGCTCTCTTATATAAATATTAAAGAGCTTCTGACCCTATAGTTAGAAAACATGACAATGAATGTAACCATTCTAGAATCTTCTAGATTGAAAGTGGGATTCTAGTACTCACATGGCTGGGAAAATTGTCAGCACTGCCATTCACTGCCATTGAAAACTGAGATTTTTAATTGGTTTCATTTTTAATGTATTATAAAATTTCAGACAAAAAAAACTACAAAAATAATAGAGTGAAGACTCAGGTCATTATTCTACTTAAGAAATAAAATATTTCCAATATAATTTGAAATTTAAACTACCATATGCTTCTCTCTCTAATCACATTTCCTTTCCTGGTACACAGAGGTAACAATTATCCTAAATGTGGTGATTATCATCAACATAAGTTTTTTAATACTTCCTACATAAATGTACACATCCCTAAAAAATAGTCTTAGTTGATATGGTTCTGATGTAGTTTTGAAGTGTTAGTAAGGCTGGTGGGGTCTGGAGCCAACATCCAAGAAAGAATTTTTTTTTTTTTAAAGATTTTATTTATTTGACAGAGAGAGAGATCACAAGTAGGCAGAGAGGGTGGGGGAAGCAGGCTCCCTGCTGAGCAGAGATCCTGATGTGGGGCTCGATCCCAGGACCCTGAGATTGTGACCTGAGCTGAAGACAGAGGCTTAACCCACTGAGCCACCCAGGTGCCCCCAAGAAAGAATTCTTGAGACATTTTTGGTGCAAAATGATAGTTTTTTTTAAAAAGAGACAGGACCTGTGGGAAGAAGGAGCTGTGCCTGCAGCTGCCTTCTGCTGCCCCAGGTTTATGAGGAGCAAGTGATTATATACCTTGGGGTTGGGAGAAGTAAAGATAAGGGAAGTTCCAAAAGGAGTTTCATATGTTAAAGAAGACTCAAGATTCTGGAGGAATGTTATAATCTGCCTATCTCCAGTATTTGTCAATGGGCTACATGAGATTTAATTTTACCTACATTTCTTTCTGCCTTTGCTTCCCACATCAATTCCATACTTTATATTAATATAATTACATTGCATATATTCTTCTGAACCTTTTTCTGTTCATATATATATATATACTCCATCTATGTAAATGTATGTATTTTTCAAAGCTTTTTAACATTCCAGTATATCATTTATTCTCTTACTGATGACAATTTAGCATATTCCCATTTGAATCTTTCTATCCACAAGCATGATATGTTTCTCCTCTTAAAATACCTGAATTTTACTTTCCTTCTTCAAATCTGCTTCAAAAACATCCTATGGATTTTTGCATGATGTCACAGAGTAAATACTCAACTAGTGCAACAGAAATCTGGTGAAATTCTGTATGCTTAATGTGTTACCTATGTGTGGGTATTTGGTCCCGCAGTACAAGGGGAATGGGTCTGGGGAGTCCATCTTTGAAATTTTCTCTTTAATATCCTTAAATATTTTTTTCTTTTCTACAAAGGAAATTACAATAGCATGCAAGCATGATTACCCCATAGACTCAGAAGAGGAAATGTTAGAAGTCTTTTTCCTATGTAGATATAAAGACATGTCAGAAAAGGCTATAATTATTTGAATTCATGACCTATCTTTCTTCTAAAAGTACTTTAAAACCATATAAATGAATTTATCCTGAAAGGACTCCTGAGAAACAGAGGTGCTTTTAGCCCAATTTAATAAGTGCCACTAAAGTTTGTTGGATCACCCTAGATCACACAGAGTAGCTTTGATTCTTGTTCAAAATGGCATAACTCAACTAAGCTGTCTCATATAGTTTCATCTTTGATAAAATAGTTAAAACATGCATTATTTTAAGTTCTGGCACAAGAAAAGCTATTTCAGCAGTGGAATGGACTAATGCTCCAAATCCACTTGGACAATTTTATCAGTTATGGTCCATTTGCCTGGCAGTAAAAGGAACCCAATGGTGTAACAATAGGAAAATTTATTATGTCACAGAAATCTAGAGGTAGTTAATTGACTCAGTGGCTTACTGTTGTCATCAAAGACCCAGGTTCTTTCCAGCTCTGCTGCTCCTTTCTCAATATCAGCATTATCCCTCAGGCTGACAGCAAAATGGCTGCAGCTGTTCCAGGCACCACATCCAGACCTAAGAACATTCAGAGGAATACGGAAATGTGTCTTACAACTCTCTCTCAGGAATATTCCTCGTATTTCTTGCTCATATTTCTCAGCGATTTTCTGTGATCATTCATTTGATTTTTTCCTGATTAGAGTCTCTCATTCAAAAAGTAGCCTAGAGACTTCTGAAAGTCTCAATTCAGTCTTGTTCACCTAAGAGAATTTGGGGTTTGATAAAAATTCTGTATTTATTTCACTCTGTTGAGGTGTGGAGGGCAGCAGGGATTCTGGTTTCCACTAGGGACTGGCTTTCATTCCCTTTTCCTTTCCCACATCATTATTACTATTATTTCAAATTATCTAGATAAGTTTTCAGCTCTTGGGGCACCTGGGTGGCTCAGTGGGTTAAAGCCTCTGCCTTCAGCTCAGGTCAGGGTCCTGGGATTGAGCCCCGCTTCGGGCTCTCTGCTCAGCAGGGGGCCTGCTTCCTCCTCTCTCTCTCTCTGCCTAGTTGTGATCTCTGTCAAATAAATAAATAAAATCTTAAAAAAAAAATGTTCCTCAGAGGGGCACCTGGGTGGCTCAGTTGGTTGAGCAACTGCCTTCAGCTCAGGTCATGATCCTGGAGTTTAGGGATCGAGCCCTGCATTGGGCTCCCTGCTCAGCAGGGGAACTTTCTCCCTCTGCCCTTCCCCCTCTCATGCTCGCCCTCTCTCTCTCATTCTGTCTCTCAAATAAATAAATAAAATGTAAAAAAAAAAAAAAACTTAAAAAAAGAAAAAGAATGTTCCTTAGAACTTTCACCCACCCCTCCTTCATCCACCAGACTATGCCTCTAGCTTTGTTGGCCCGGTCTGAGTTGCATGTCCTTCACTGAACCAAATACTGCCAAAGAAAATGATAGATATTTGAGCAAACGAAGCTCATCTCTAGAGCTGGATTGGGGGTCAACTTCTTCTGAAACACATGACTGCATGGGGGACAAAGACATACCTAAATGATCCTGATGGGAAGGATTTAGGGTGGGCAACCAACAGTGTCTATTACCTCTTCAAAGCCCCGTCTATACACCAAGGATAGATTTCAAACACCAAGGAAGTGAATTTTAGCTCTGCTTTAGTCCCAGGAAAGAGTTTTATAAACTCCAGATCCAAACCGCAAAAAACTACCCTACCTCAACCCCTTAAATCTTGTTGACATCTGATCCAGAGCTGCTATGGTGTAAATGTTCATGTCCCCCCAAAATCCATACATAATTCATACATTAAGATCCTAATGATCAAAATGATGATTTTAGAAGGTGGGGTCTTTGGGAGGCAATTAGTGCCCTTACAGAAGAGGCCCAAGGGAACTTAGCCCCTTCCAACAGTGAGGAGACAGTGAGAAGGTACGATCTATAAACCAGAGAGCAGACCTTCACCAGACAGTGAATCTGCAGGCACCTTGATCTTGGACTCCCCAACCTCCAGAACTGCGAGAAGTAAACTTCTACTCTTTACAAGCCACTCCGTTTCTGTAACTTTGTAATAGCAGTCCAAAAGGATTAAGACAACAGCTTTAATCAGCAAAGGTGATAATCAGTATTTGGTTATTCATGGTCCAAAATAGAGATGAATCTGGGCCTGGGTATTAGAGTTAATTAAAACGAGAAAGACTGTTTAATGTCCAGTGTAGCTGCAAATATACTTGCAGCTACACTGGACATACTGCAAAAATTACTTGCAAATATACACTTACACACATTAAATCTAATGTTAAATTGTAGACTCACATTCAACATTTGCTTATAACGTTGCTCTCTAACGTTCAATGTAAAATTTAGAGTATATGGAATTAAATTACTAGGAACACTTCCTTTCATTCCCCTCCCTTCTAGCCCCTAAGTATAAACTGCTGAGTTTCCAGACCAACTTGGAAAAAAGAAATCAGACTTCGAGGAGGTATTTCAGATCAACTTGAACATTAGCCATCTTTTTTGAGTGACAGCTATGTATTTGCCAAGTGCTATAGTTAGAACACAACCAGACACTCTGTAGGGAACTTTCCTAATCCAACACTCTGCATATATGCTCTTTTTCAAATTCACATTTTCTTAAAAATAAGTGGATTTTAAAATGCTGCCAATATACTCAAAGATGCCAGTCCAATTTAGAAAGAGGCTTAACAGACTACCTCAATTTGAGTGAGGCAACTGTCAAAAAATAAAAAGGCCTTCAGAAAATCTATTGATGAGGTTCTGGACAGGTCCAGTATAAAATCTCAGCTGCTTCTAGCACCAGGTTTAGAGGTCTGTGAACTACATTACAACTTGGGTCTTTAAATTATGAGAGACCTCCACAACTGCAAAAGTTTTCCAATAAAAGGAAACTCCTGATGCTCATTGTGAGTTGTACATCAATCTCTTCAACCCTGAGCTAAGCTTCTGAGAGCTTCAGCTACAGGCAAGGCAGTGAGCTACGACACCATTCCTGACCTTCCATGAATTCTCTGATGTTTACTTGCAAATATACATGGTCTCCTCACTTTGCTTTCGCACCAGCTCACAAGGAGTTCTGTTTCCACCTATAAACCATAAAGCATGTATATATTTCAAATAAAAGTTTATTCAAGAATAAATATATATATAATATTTATTAAAATATTTGATATATATAGGAGGAAGTATCCAAAGATATTTTTGGGATACAAAAAATAAAGCCCGTAGTGGCACCTGGGTGGCTCAGTGGGTTAGTTGTCCAACACTTGATTTTGGCTCAGGTCATGATCTCAGGGTTGTCAGATTGAGCCCTGCATGTGGCTCTGAGTTGGGCATGGAATTTTTTTTTAAAGATTTTATATATTTATTTGACACAAAGAGAGTGAAGGAGAGAGAGAGAGAGACAGAGAGCAAGCACAAGCAGGGGGAACAGCAGGCAGTGGAGAAGCAGGCTCCCCGCTGAGCAAGGAGCTTGATGTGGGGCTCAATCCTAGGACCCTGGGATCATGACCTGAGTTGAAAGGCAGATGCTTAAATGACTGAGCCACCCAGGCACCCCTGGGCATGGAATCTGTTTGAGATTCTCTCTCTCCATCTCCCCCTGCCCCTCCCCACCATGTGAACACGCTCTCTTTCTCTCATACATACATACATACATACATAATTTTAAAAAATAAAGCCTGTAGATTTCATCAACATACATGCATGAACACTAGCTATTTGAAAGCTGCCAGTCATCTTTCTTCAGGAATATTTGGTGAAGTGATGCTTGGTTGGAGAATGCCAAATGAAGTTACTAGATTAGGCTCTGATAGATTAAAGGAGAATGTCAATGATTCCAAAGCCTGGAATATGATTTTAAGCCATTTTATGGTTAATTCTTAGGATTCTTTTTGCATTCAAGTGTTTCTCTACATTTTTTTTCTCCCATGACACACATTTCCAAAACGAAATCCTCTGCTTTCATAGCAGACAGTGGTAAGAGAAAAGTACAACATGGAGCCTTCATGGCCTATGGGAGAGGAAGGTTGGCATATGATGCACTTACAGAGATGAGAGAGAAGTCACTGGGCAGAGAGAGGTTGCCTAGAATCAGAAATCTCTTTCCCTCCCATTCCTCAGCTGCCATTCATTCTTTTATCTATTACCTTTTCCACTCCTTTTTTCCTCTTCTTCTTCCCCCTTCTTCAGTCTCTGAAACATAGAAAAAAACACTTAAAAATGCCAGGCAGTTAAAAGAAAAGATACTAAAATGCATCTATTACTGGGTTTGCAGTCTACTCCACCCCTCTACCAGCTACAGCTCCCATGCACACCCCCATGTACTAAAGAAAAGCCTTTCTTTGCAGGGAGCTCTTTCTCCCTCCCCATTCACATCCCCACAGATCCAAGGGAGGATAAGAGTTGCCTAGGGGCCACTAGATATTGCATATAAAGATATATGTAATTGCCCTGGCAATTGTTCTTATTTTTATTTTTATTTTTTTAAAGATTTTATTTATTTATTTGACAGACAGAGATCACAAGTAGGCAAGAGAGGCAGGCAGGGAGAGAGAGGAGGAAGCAGGCTCTCCGCGGAGCAGAGAATCAGATGCGGGTCTCCATCCCAGGACCCCGGGATCATGACCTGAGCCGAAAGCAGAAGCTTTAACCCACTGAGCCACCCAGGTGCCCTGGCAATTGTTTTTAGAAAGAAGGGGAAAAAAGTGTAGTATTCAAGGAGATAAAGAAGACCTTAAAATGGAGTGAGAGGCCAAGCAAGTCAAGAGCCCCATCTGCCCAAGTCAATATGAGGTTGAGTGCAAGAGGTGTGTTGGGGATTTAGGGGTATGAGAGATATATGAGCTCTACGGGCCCTGGAACATTGTCCACGCTAAAGCATGTCTGCCACATAGGAGCCATTTAATAAATAATATTAAATTAATTAAGAACAAGAGAAATGCAGACAATAATTTTTTAAGTACAGAGTTACAAATTAGACCACCTTGTATATATTTTCTTTTTTAATTTAAATTTTTATCTAAATTCAATTTAATTAACATATAGTGCATTATTAGATTCAGGGGTAGAATTTAGTGATTCGTCACTTGCATGTAACACCCACTGCTCATTACATTAAGTGCCCTCCTTAATGCCCACACAGTTACCCCATCATCTCAGCTACTTTCCCTCCAGCAACCCTTAGTTTGTTCCGGATAGTTAGGAGTCTCATGGTTTGCCTCTCTCTCTGTGTTTACCTTATTTTATTTTTCCTTCCTTTCCCCTATGTTCATCTGTTTTATTTCTTAAATTCCACATATGTGTGAAATCTATGGTATTTGTCTTTCTCTGACTTATTTTACTTAATACAATACCCTCTAGTCTATCCATGTCATTATAAATGGCAAGATTTAATTCTTAATGAGTGAGTAACATTCCATTGTACATATATATACCACATCTTCTTTATCCATTCATCAGTCAATGGACTCCTGGTCTCTTTCCATAGTTTGGCTATTGTGGACATTGCTGCTATAAACATTAGGGTGTTTATACATGTGCCCCTTTGAATCACCATTTTTTTTATCCTCTGCAGAAATACCTAGTAATGGAATTGCTGGGTCGTAGGGTAGTTCTATTTTTAACCTTTTGAAGGACCTCTGTACTGTTTTCCAGAGTGGCTGCACCAGCTTGCATTCCCACCAACAGTGTAGGAGGGTAGCCCTTTTTCTACATCCTTGCCAACATCTGTCATTTCTTGACTTGTTAATTTTAGCCATTCTGACTGGTGTGAGGTGGTATCTCACTGTGGTTTTGATTTGTATTTCCCTGATGCCCAGTGATGTTGAACATTTTTTCCATGTGTGTGTGTTGGCCATTTGTATGTCTTCTTTGGAGAAATGTCTGTTCATTTTATATTTTCTAAGCATCTCCAATAAAGATTCGAATTGCTGTTGCTTACTGTTGTTTGACGGAATAGAGTTCTCTCTGTGAGACTCCCTGCCCTGGCTTTTGTTCAAGTTACACACATACCTTGTCACCCACAGTGTGGAGAGGTTGATGTCATTTAGCAAACAGCGGAGCCGGAGTTAGAACTAGGTTTGGCTGTTGTGGATGAGGAGTTCAGTGACAAGATAAATTTGCTTTTTACATGTAAGGGTGTCTCCACAAGAAAACCACAGAATTTTCACCACTTTAACATATTGTTTTAGAGGGGAAATAGTGACAAATGCTTTATTCTTCCAAGTGAAGCAGTAGGATGAAGGTAAATGGATGAGACGTTTTTATACTTTCAAGAGTGGCTGAACATTTGCTGGGTTCACCAGGCATCACGCGAGGTGCAGTGTGGAATAAGGAAATATGGTTGGGGCCTAAGAAAATCAAAAATTCTGATTTAAATAGTTGTATGATAAATGCACTCCTCACATTATGAAAATGGGAGTCAGAAATCATATGGGAGTCCTCATATAAAATTAGGCTGGAGCCTTCTACTTAGTAATCTCACCAGGATCTCACAGTGTGGGGACCAGGAGACCTTCCTTCTGAGAATGCTAACTTTCTTCTTTTTGGGAAACTTCTCTCTCCCTAACTCCATACATGTGGAAGTTCTAATGCGGGCTGCATGGGATAGAACCTCATTTTTTTTTTTTTGACACACCTTCTAAGTCTGAAGATCAGCATGTGACCCAAACCGCAGGGCTGCTGCTGGAGGCTTTGTTTCCTACAAGTAGAGGAAGTTTGTCTGAAAGAAAATATTTTTTGCATTTTTTAACACATCCTGTACCTTACAATGTAGTCTTTTATTATTATTATTTTTTGATGAGAATATTTAAGTTCTACTCTCTTAGCAAATTTCAGTTATACATCTAGTATTGTCAAGAAGAGTCACCATGTTTTACATTATATCCTCAGAGTCTACTGATCTTATAACCGAAAGTCTGTACCTTTTTGCTAGCTTTTCTATTTTCTCCTCTCCCCAGTCCTTGGCAATCACTTTCTTACTCTCTGTTTCTAGGAGTTTGACTTTTTTTTTAGGTTCCACATATAAATGATACCATACAGTATCTGTTTTTCTCTGTCTGGTTATTTCACTTAGGAGAAGGCCCTCCTGGAGGGCATTTTTTCTGTGTTGTTGCAAAGGCAGAATTTCCTTCTTTTTTTAGTTGAATAATATTCAATTGTACACATATACCACATTTCCCTGAGCCATTCAAACATTCACAGACACTTAGGTTGTTTCCATACCTTGGTTATGGTGAATAATGCTGCAATGAAAACTTGAGTCCAGATATCTCTTTAAGACAATGGTTTTGTTTCATTTGGATATATATCCGGGAATGGGATTGCTGGATCATACGGTAGTTCTACTTTTATTTTTTAACTGACATATAAGTTATTATTGGTATCAGAGGTACATATCTATGATTTATCAGTCTTCTATAACACCCAGTGCTCATTACATCACATGCCCTCCTTAATGTCCATCACCCAGTTACCCCATTCCTCCACCCCTATCCCTTCTAGCAATCCTCAGTTTGTCTTCTATGATTAAGTCTCTTACAGTTTGTCTCCCTCTCTGTTTTCATCTTGTTTTATTTTTCCCTCTCTTTCCCTACGATCCTCTGTTTTGTTTCTTAAATCCCACATATCAGTGAGATCATATGATAGTTGTCTTTCTCTGATTGACTTATTTTGCTCACCATAATACCTTCCAGTTCTATCCACATCATTGCAAATGGCAAGATTTCATTCTTCCTGATGGCTGAATAATATTCCAATGTGTGTGTGTGTGTGTGTGTGTGTGTGTGTGTGTGTGTATACCACATTTCTTTTGCCATTCATCTGTGGATGGACATCTGGGCTCTTCCATAGTTTTGCTATTGTGGACACTGCTGCTATAAATATTAGAGTGCAGGTGACCCTTTGGATCACTACATTTGTATCTTTGGGGTAAATACCCAGGAGTGAAATTGTTGGGTTGTAGGGTAGCTCTGTTTTAAACCTTCCATACTATTTTCCTTACTATTTTCCTGAGTGGCTGCACCAGGTTGCATTCTAACCAACAGTGTAAGAGAGTTCCCTTTTCTCCACATCCTCCCCAACACTTGTTGTTTCTTGCATTGTTAATTTTCCTCTCGTGATTGAGTACAAGCTTCAAAGCACCATGGTCTGAAAATATGCAGGGAATAATCCCAATCTTTTGGTACCGGTTGAGACCTGATTTGTATGTGATTTGTATGTGATCTATTCTTGAAAATCTATTCTGGAGAATGTTCCATTTGCCGTTGAGAAGAATGTATATTCTATTGCTTTAGGATGGAATGTTCTAAATATATCTATGAAGTACATCAAGTACATCTGGTCCAGTGTGTCATTCAAAGCCCTTATTTCCTTGTCGATCTTCTGCTTAGATGATCTGTCCATTGCAGTGAGAAGGGTGTTAAAGACCTCTACTATTACTGTAATATTATCGATGTGTTTCTTTGATTTTGCTATTAATTGGCTTATATAATTGGCTGCTCCCCTGTTAGTGGCAAAAATATTTACAGTTGTTAGATCTTCTTGCTGGATGGACACTTTAATTATGATATAGTGTCCTTCTTCATCTCTTATTACTGTCTTTGGTTAAAATCTAATTTGTCAGAGTGCCTAGGTGGCTCAGTGGGTTAAGCCTCTGCCTTTGGCTCAGGTCACAATCTCAGGGTCCTGGGATCAAGCCCCGCATCGGGCTCTCTGCTCAACAGGGAGTCTGCTTCCCACGCCCCCCTCCCCCCCCGCCTGCTTCTCTGCCTACTTGTGATCTCTCTCTGTCAAATAAATAAATAAAATCTTAAAAAATAAAAAAATAAAATAAAATCTAATTTGTCTGACATAAGGATTGCCACACCAGCATTCTTTTGATGTCCATTACATGGTAAATGGTTTTCCACCCCTCACTTTAAATCTGGGAGTGTCTTTGGGTCTAAAATGAGTCCCTTTCAGACAGCATATAAATGGGTCTGGCTTTTTCTATCCAATCTGATATCCTGTGTCTTTTGATTGGGACATTTACATTCATTTGCAATTCAGAGTAGTTACTGAAATTTATGAATTTAGTGCCATTGTATTACCTGTAAAGTGGCTGTTTCTGTATATTGTTCTGTTCCTTTCTTTTGTCTTACTTTTGGGATCTCTCTTTGCGTGAAATATCCCCTTTAATATTTCTTGTAGGGCTGGTTTGGTGACCACAAATTCTTTTAGTTTCTGTTTCTCCTGGAAGCTTTTTATCACTCCTTCCATTTTGAATGACATCCTAGCTGGATATAGTATTCTTGGCTGCATATTTTTCCTCATTTAGTACCTGAATATATCATGCCAGTCCTTTCTGGCCTGCCCGGTCTCTGTGGATAGGGCTGCTGCAAATCTAATGTTTCTACCCTTATAGGTTAAAGATCTCTTGTCCCAAATTGCTTTCAGGATTTTCTCTTTCTCTGAAATTTGTAAGTTTCACTATTATATGGATGTTGACCTATTTTTATTGATTTTGAGGAGGGTTCTCTGTGCCTCTTGGTTTTTGATACCTGTTTCCTTCCCCAGATTAGGGAAGTTCTCTGCTATAATTTGCTCCAATATACTTTCTGCCCCCTTCTCTCTTTCCTCTTCTTCTGGCATCCAAATTAGTCTTATATTGTTTCTCTCTATGGTATCACTTATCTCTTGAATTCTCCCCTCATGATACAGTAGCTGTTTATCTCTCTTTCTCTCAGCTGCTTTATTCTCCATTTCTTGGTTTTGTATATCACTAATTCTCTCTTCTCTTCATTTATCCTAGCAGTTAGAGTCTCCGTTTTTTATTGCACCCCATTAATAGACTTTTTGATTTTGAATAGGTTAGATTTTAATTCTTTTATTTCTCCAGAAAGGGATTCTCTAGGGTATTTTATTTTTTTTTCAAGCCCAGCTAGTATCTTTATAATCATTATTCTGAAGTCTAGTTCAGACATCTTAATTATGTCCATACTGATTAAGTCCCTGCCTCTTGTTCTCTTTTTTGAGGTGAGTTTTTCAGTGTTGTCATTCTTACAGAAAGTGTTGCTTTTCTATTTGTAGAGTTACAGCTATTCTTTTCTTAGATCTCCAGTTTGAGCTCGTAGGGGTTCAGACTGATGTGATAGCTATCTAGCTGAATAACTGGCACTAGATGAAATTAAAGGCTCCTACTCCTCCTCCGCCATCTAGGACTCCTCCTTCTCTACTTTTATTTCCTGAGGAACTTCCATACTGTTTCTCAGAGTGGCTGTGCCAATTTACATTCCCATCAACAATGTACAAGGGTTCCCTTTTCTCCATATTTCCAACAGCATTTGTTATCTTGTGTGTGAAGAGAAAAGGTAAGAGATGGGCAGAGAGAGACCTGGCAGAGCAAGAGTCCTTGGCTCCAGTGTGTCTGAGCTCAGGGGCACTGCTGTTCTCTCCTGCAGACAATGGAACCAATAGAGTCCCATTTTCGACTAGACTAGCTTGAATTGAGTTTTTCCCTAGCAATCAAAATACTTCTAACTAATGTACTTAATAAATTTAAAGTAGTTTCTATCACTAAACAAAGGTCTTAGCTAAACCAAATAATTATTTTGTGACTCTTATTAAAATGGGCTTTGGAAAGCAAAGACTCTGGTTAAAATCCCAAGTTTTCCCATGCACTAGTTTAGTAACATATGCTTACTGCCCTCGTACTGTGGTTTTCAACACATCCCCTCTATAAAGCAATAATGATATATACATCACAAGGGTGTCCTAAGGATCTTATCAATAGTGTGCAATAAACACTGTAAGTGTGGGTCACTCCATGAGAGGTGGTCATTGTTATATACCCTGTGACAAACCAGAATCATTAAAGGAAGCAACAGTTACAGATACATTGGTGCTATTCTGCAAGAATGTGGCCTGGAGTAATTAAAGGAGTTTAAAGGTATTCCTCAGTCATATCAGGAAAGAATTATGTCTGTGTTAAGTGAACCCACAGAAATTATTCAAAACAAAGTCAGAAGAATTATTTTGTCACAAGATGGTCCAGATAAATGACCCAACAGAGCACATAGATGAATTCTTTATAGAGTTTATGAGTAATTATTCAGTAAAATTATTTGGAGAAAGAAAGTGCAAGAAATAACACTTCTAGAAATAATTAACCTTTCTTTGAAAATTCCTGTTTTTTTTGTTTGTTTGTTTTACAATGGTCTAAGCATATTAACTGGACGTCTTGATGAGACTCTGTATAGATTAGGGATGCCTATGCATAGTCAATAACCAGAGAAGTTGCACCATTAGATCACTGGGGAACTTTAAAACTAATCTCAACTATTGATTTATGCAAAGGGTTCTAGCAAATTGTCTTAGATGAAGAATCTGGAACTGAAATGGCATTTGTAATGATCAGTTGTGTGTGCATTCAATGTCACACTCTTTGGACTGATGACTTACTTTTCAAAATTTGGCAAGTGGTTCAGCCATTTGCAGTAGCTAAGAGGCATCATCCCAATGTATAACTGAAGTGTAAAAAGTCATCTGGGACAACTCAGATTATTGCCAATTGAAAACCACAGGACTGATCTTAAATGAAACTTTAAAGTATCAACTTTTAACTACCAGAAATGAAATACTCCACAGATGATAGAAATCTACAAGTAGACCTTTTCCCCCACCACTCACAGTGTTTATTGCACACTACTGTTAAGATCCTCACCCCTTCCATGTGAAACAAAAGACTCCTTCAATCGTCAGAGAGTATCTGTAACCAAAAGGCAGCTGTCACTTTCTGTATGATGTTTTCCCTGAGCTTCCACTATGGCTCTCACCTCTCAGGCAGAGTAAATAATTTCCTGTCTGGGCTCTTACAGCACATTGTTCAACACCTACTAGTATGGCCCTTATCATGTCATATCACAGTTACTAAAATAGGTGTTCATTTCCTACTCATGACTTTGGTGAAGTCCTAAGCTTTATTTGTCCTTCCTTCTTGAGACCTAACACTTGGATTCAATAAGCTTTCACTTAATATTATATTTTCTTCTTATAGGAAGGACATTTATCCCTGCTGAGAAGTTAAATATTGAGACCTGAGTAATTTTACAAGAGTTCCACCTTCACAATGACCTTCAGAGGAGTATTGTTTGTCCTCACATATGTGACCATTGAAGATATTTAATAAGAAACCAATGAAATTTTGAGCCCTTTTGGCTACATAGAAACCAAATTATTTAACTTAAAGACTAGGTGAGTCAGTTGAGGTGATAGCCATGGAAAATGGCCTACCCTGGGGAAAAGACAGTTTTACTGAGGCAAGGTGAAATGTGCTTCTTCAAGGTTATTGGTCACAGAGGTGAAGCAGGGCTGAAGACTATTTCAAATCTGGATTATTGCACTAGGACAGTTGTCTGATTTAATTAAGCATAAGGAATGGGATCTGTTTATCCAGATCCTAGGGTGTTAAGAAATTTTTGAAAAATTAAATTGGTCTTGAAGGCTCCTTATTTTCATTATCCTTCAGAATGTCAAGTACTTGATCAGATAAAAGGTTTAGGTCAGGTATTCTTTTAAGATTACACTAGGATAATCTACTTTTGAAGAAAAGAATTAACAAAGAAAAAAAGAAAGATATTTTTCTTCTATTCAGAAAGACTATTTAGCAATCACAAAAGCTCCGATGAAATCAGGATTTCCAGAACAGTGATTCCCGAAGAAAGTCAAGATGATCTGAGCCTCACTCCATATATTTGGAATCAATCCCAAAGTGAGGCTCTGAAGCAGGGGGCACCTGGAGTTTGAAATTGCTGTTCTAGGTTAACATTATACTGGTTTCTTGTTTGGAAAATGTACAGAAGAAAAAAAAAAACAACAGAAAAAAAAACAGCTTAAGAAAGAAGTTTGAAAGCCAATTTCTATATATTTTAAGACTGGCATCATTTGGAGCCCAATAATGCATATCCTCAGGACCAGCCCTGTCTCAAAAATCTGCATTAGAGGGGTGCCTGGGTGGCTCAGTTGTAAAGCATCTGCCTTCATCTCAGGTCAGGATCCTGGAGTCCTGAAATGGAGCCCCACCTGCTGAGCAGGGAGCCTGCTTCTCCACCTCCTCCTCTCTCTGCCACTCCCCTGTGCAATCTCTCTCTCTCAAATAACTAAAATCTTAAAAAAAAAAAAAAAAAGTCTGCATTAGATCACCATTTACAAACATTTCTTATAGACTCACTTTCAAAAGAAGGATGTGGGTCTTGTTAAGCAAAAGATTTTATGTCATGAGAAGAGAATGAGAGTTGAAGCAATGATCTTGAATGTATGGAATACGGTTTCATGTGCTACCTGTTGATTGATTGATGATGACAAGAAATGGGTTGATCTGGTCAGTCAAATTATTGTCAGCCTACTAGCTGTGTTTCCAAGTTGAATGATCCATGTTCGAAGAGCCCCTTTTGGCCCATGAACTAATTTCAGGATGAAAGATTAAAGAGTTGTATCATGATAGCAAAATTTTTGTGGGTAATAAGCAGTGCTGTTTTCTCATA
This sequence comes from Mellivora capensis, assembly GCA_004024625.1. Taxonomy (NCBI): domain Eukaryota; kingdom Metazoa; phylum Chordata; class Mammalia; order Carnivora; family Mustelidae; genus Mellivora; species Mellivora capensis. The sequence goes on along the minus strand of PISX010016756.1, from coordinate 11,552 downwards.
CTTTTGTATTAAATAAAGTAGGCAAAATTTGTATGGGTATACATTCTCTCCAAGAGACCCAAGTGCATTTAAAATTTTCAATTTTACGTGACTCATAAATATTGAATATATCCTAAATCGGTCATCAGGCCAAAAAGTTGCTCACCTCTGGTGACTCCACGCTAGACACTGGACATCAAGGGGTTAATGAAGCAGGATCTACTGAGTGCTTACTACACTCAAGGCACCATAAGAAGTTCTGTACATACGCCATCTCATTTAAACCTCATACCAACCCTATGTGGTAGGTACTAGTAGTATTCCTATTTACATATAATGAAAATGAGACTTGGAGACATTAAGAAACTTGAATACTGTCATTTCGCCAGTAAGTGCTAGAATTCAGATTTGAATTCAGGCCTGTCAGACTCTGGACTTGTGTGTCTCAATAACTAAGGGTTCATGCAGGCCTGGCTGGTTCTCCTAACTGGACTAAGAATGAGGAAACGGTCATATTTTGTTGCATGGTTAAGTTTAAACTAAGGAGCAGGAAAGTTGCTGTTCCCTTTCTAGACTAGGAGGGAGAATTAAGAAACGTTTTTCTGTTTTCTGCTATGATCTATAAAAGTAACAAGACTTGCCAGGCAGCAGGTGGGGGACTTTCAAAGTCTAGCCTTCAGCCCAAGTGCTGCTCATCATGAAACTTTCAAGAGACCATCACATGCATGTCTAATGATGAAAGGCTCACAACTAAGTAAAGAAGCTCCTTGATTAACTGTTAATATATTGCTCCAACTAGCTTTCTGTAATAACCACCAGGAAAAGACAGCGAAGCACATGGGCATCATGCAAAACTGACAGGTCAAAAAGTGGACATTTGTGGAACTCTGAAAGGCAAGCAACATGAGGCCATTAACTCTAAGCTCTTGGGCCAACCAATGCCATCTCCTGTCAAGGCCAGTAAATTTGAAACCATGAAATCATAGAGAACTGGTCAGTTCCGAATACAAAATGTTAACTAGAAATTACTCGTCCGACAACCCCAAGTCCCAAAATAAAGCTAGAAACTGGAAAACAAAGATGAAAGACTTCTGAAAATACAAATGAGGGATCAAAGCCTGTGTGCCTTCCTCATATAAAAAAGAGGGAATTTTAAAAAATCTATTTCTTAAAATAAAAAACCCAAAACACAAAACTGAAAGTTATCTCAAGGTAAGAGGAAAAGAGGTCACGGGTTCAAAGCCCTGTATGCCATAAGAACATATGCCATAAGTATGCCATAAGTCATAAGAACAACACTGTGCTACAGCCCATTAGTTTTCATTGCATTGTTAATAGACATATTAGTATGAGTCTACAAGAATATTGTGCAACAGCACTTTGCCTACTGATTTACAGGCAGGGAAGGGTACATTATTTGAGAAAGAGGAATGGGTAATAGTGAGACTTTTCATTTTATTTTTTTTAATCTTTTTTTTTTTTTTTAAATAATTTCTACACCCAACGTGGGACTCAAACTCTCAACCCCAAGCTCAAGAGTCCCACACTCTAACGACTAAGTCAGCCAGGTGCCCTTAATCTGTCAAACCTAAAAATAAAATAGCCAGTTATTTTACTAGCAAAATGGGTTTACTCAAGAATAGCAGAAGAATTGCAATTCAGGACATGGAAGGTATGGTGAACCATGGGCACGTCTGAGAAGATAAAGGGAAGGTCAGCTTTTATTAGGTTTGAGAAGGAAATTGGAGAGGGGCGTTTTAAACAAAAGTTCAGAGGAGAATAACGAGAGTCCCAGGTTGTGGTGGTTTTCCATTGACTGCAAGCGGCGATTAGCATATTCCTGGGGGGTGGGAGGGATCATCTTTTTATTAAGAGCAAGAGATGAAATTCCTATGTGAAAAATGTCCTCCCTTGTTAGGTTCCATCTTTTCTTGCCAAGGCAGGCCGCAATGAGTAGTAGCTCATGTGTGAGAGCTCCCCCTTCAGGATTTCCTGACTCCCTTTTAAATGAGGTTTACCTATTTTCGCAAATCTTAGAACAGTGTTGTATTTGTCTTTTGGGGCTGCCATACAGAAAACTACAGCCTGGGTGACTTAAATGACAAAATCCATTTTCTCACAGTTCTGGAAGCTAGAAGACCGATATCAAGGTACCAAGAGAATTGGTTTCTGGTGAAACCTCTTTTCCTGGCTTGCAGATAACTGCCTTCTGGCTGTGTCCTCACATAACCTTTTCTCTGTGTGCATGCACTCTTGGTATCTCTTCCTCTTCTTATGGGGACATGAGTCATATTGGATGGGGGTCCTGCCCTCATGACCTCAATTTACCTTAATTATCTCCTTAGAGGCCTTATCTCTAGTACATTCATACTGGGGCTAGGCTTCAAGATATGGATTTTAGGTAGATACAATTCAGTCCAAATTTCAAAAATCTCATCTTACCCTGCCGCCTCCCCCCTTCCCAATTAACTGAGCAGCTGCCATGTGCTAGGTATGTGGTAATACTCTGGAAGAAGATGAATCATAAGAAAAGGAACTCACAATAGAGTAGAAAAAGAACTAACAAATGTTGTAATTTATTTAATTTCCTGGAAAAGGAATTGCCATTTTCTAATGATGTTCCTAATATGCTGCTGTACCCAACGTACCACAGAAACTCTCCTCTCTTTCCATCCTTATTCTCTTTTTTCTTCTCCCATTTACTCCCCCTTAATTCTTCCGCTCCTCGTTTTTCTTGCTCATATTTCTCAGTGATTTTCTGTTATATCATTCATTTGATTTTTCCTGATTAGAGTCTCTCATTCAAGAAATAGCCTAGAGACTTCTGAAAGTTTCAATTCAGTCTTGTTCACTTAAGAGAATTTGGGGTTTGATAAAAATTCTGTATTTACTTCACTCTGTTGAGGTATGGAGGGCAGCAGGGAACCAGGGACTGGCTTTCATTCCCTTTTCCTTTCCCACATCATTATTATTATTATTTTGAATTATCTAGATAAGTTTTCAGCTCTTGGGGCACCTGGGTGGCTCAGTGGGTTAAAGCCTCTGCCTTCAGCTCAGGTCAGGGTCCTGGGATGGAGCCCCGCATGGGGCTCTCTGCTCAGCAGGGAACCTGCTTCCCCCTCTCTCTCTGTCTGCCTGCCTCTCTGCCTACTTGTGCTCTCTCTCTGTCAAATAAATAAATAAAACTTAAAAAAAAAAAGTTTTCAGCTCTGTCTTACCTACACAAATGCATCCCAGATAACATGATTTTTTAAAAAAAATTTTTATTTAATTGGCAGAGAGAGAGAGCACAAACTGGCGAAGCAGCAGGCAGAGGGAGAGGGAGAAGCAGGCTCCTAGCTGAGCACGGAGCCCAGCGCTGGGCTGGATCCCAGCACCCTGGGACGATGACCTGAACTGAAGGCAGACACCCAACCGAATGAGCCCCCCAGGCGCCCCCAGAAAGTATGATTTTTTACACACAAAAGTATTCCCTTTTTCCAGAAAAGGACTAGAAAAGCACAATCCTGGTTTGACTCTGTCGTAAAGACCACAAGGCTGAGAAATCAAAGTAAACGGAGACGACTCCGAAGCCAGTAGCCGGAAAGTGCCGCGTTCTCGGTTACAAAATGGATCACTTGCTGTTCTAATGAGATTCTAATTCATTGGGAGTTGAGGGCAGCTGTTGAATGGTCCTAGCCATTGCGAGGAAATGTTTAAAAAGAATATTTTTTCACCTTTGATCTGTGAGTTAAGGTTCTGTTTTAAATTTGTTTGGGCAGACATCTAGAGTGCGCAGGGGAGGGCGCTCTGTGCTCAGCAGCAATAAGCCTGCGCATGAGACGGCCCGGGGTGCGTTATAAATATCCCATAATTTGCTGGGAGTCCTGAAGCACAGCTTTGCCAGGTTTTTCTTCTTCTTCTTCTTCTTCTTCTTCTTTCTTCTTTCTTCTTTCTTCTTTCTTCTTCCTTCTTCCTTCTTCCTTCTTCCTTCCTCCTTCTTCCTCCTTCTTCCTCCTTCTTCCTTCTTCTTCCTCCTTCTTCCTCCTTCTTCCTCCTTCTTCCTCCTCCTCCTTCTTCTTCTTCTTCTCCTTCTCCTTCTTCTCCTTCTTTCTTCTTCTCCTTCTTTCTTCTTCTCCTTCTTCTTTTTACTTCCTGGCATTTCTCTTACCAAGATTCGACAGCAGTAGGCACGTAGCTCAGCTGCCTATTTATGCTGTAGTACACGACTGAGAAAACATTTCACTGCTATAGGTAACTTTCTAGAAAGTTAGATCCCTGTTTAGTGGGGAGAGTTCAAGGTTTGCCCGCTTGAAATTGTCTGTCAAGCAGTCACCACGGACTTTACATTGACTGAAGGGGGAAGATAAGATTGCAGTGGCCTTTGGGGTCAATTTTTAAACAGGACATTGAAATTAATGTCCATAAAATTGACTTGTGCAAGTCCCAGGCCAATGACCAGCTGCAGAGTTAACATACCTCCCTGCCGATTGGCTCCCCCCTTCCTATCCTCATAGCAGCTCAGAAGTAAAGCTTTTCGATAACGTCAAAATGTCCTGTGCCAGTGGGGAGTTCCCTGGGATGAAAACAGTCACAAATTGACACCCTAGGCCCAATTTGCTTTCTGGGCTCATAGTATTCCTAATCTGTTCAAATTTCTGTCTGGCTGGAAGATAAGCTCACCTTTTAAAATGGCCCAATAAACACAATGTTCTTGACTCCTTAACCTCCGTGGTATGAAAAATTTTGTGATTTGAAGCAGAGATGCTTATCTTATAAAATTCCCAGGGTTCTAACATACACACTGTGCTGGATACCTGAAGTTCACGGAGGTAAGGGCAGCTGCTTATGCCAACACTGAAATACTTATTTTACTGCTTCACTAGTCCAAGGATTGCATGTGCTTCCTCCTAACAGATGGCAGGGAGAGCAGCGGCGTCCTAGAATTGCAGAGGTAAGAGGGCATCTGTCCAGTGATTTCAAATCAGAGCTCCTCGAGATGGTTCCTAGCTAGCTGCAAAGAACTTGCTAAAAACACACGGCTATTTGTCCCTCCCCTGAGAGACCATGAGGTGGGTCATAGGAATTTAAAATTTATATGGCTCCCTAAGTGATTAGGATGTGCAGTCAGGATGGAAACCTTTGCTATAAATCCAAACCCTCATCTAATAGAGACAATTCTGTTCCCTCACCATTTATTCTTCCAAATTACACCCTAAAAATTCTCAAGTTCATGGGTAAAACAGACATAGGGGCAGACCATTGATAACACATGGAACTTGGTAACTGGGGTGTTAACAAAAATAGTAACAATACGATAACACTAACATAGTTTTTTAAATGTTAAATCCTCAAAACAGAGGTGTAATAAATACAAGACCTAACCTTAAAAAAAGGGAGGTAGATTTTGTTTTAATGGAAAAAAAAAATCACAGAGATTGGGAAGAACTACCCAAAAAGAACTTCTAAGTTGGCATATGTGGTTGAACTGAACCAAGAAGAAGCTGGAGCATGTTCACCTTGGACACCGCACTGCCCCCGTCCGGGTCTTGCAGTGTTCAGCATCTGAGGGCAGGTGTGAAGGTACTTTGCCACCTTGCTTGACGGTGCAAAATGGCAAGGGGCTGAGGAGAACCATCAATGGTCCAACACAATGTTCATGTCATACTGATAGCATTCTGCTAGTGGCCAACGGAGTGTGAGCTAAGTCACATTTAGAAACACGTGTCCTGGCAGAGAAGACTTAATCTTCTAGACAACACTTCTCCCCAGTATTTTTTATGCTTGTACTTGAGTGCTTCTGTCTGAGGTCACTTACTCCATTTTTGGAGAGTTCTAATAATTCAAAGCTCTTCTGTATGTTGAGCTGAAATTCGTCTTTCTGTAGTGCCCACCTATTTATCCAAGTCTAATTGTGCTTGCACATGACAAGAGAGCCTTTCAGGTATTTGGAAATGGTTATCTTAATTCCCCTACGTCTTCTCTTCACCAGGCCTCTAGTTTTCCATATGCTCCTCACTGGGTATTGCTTGAAATTCTCTGACCGTTCAGGCTTACCTCCCTTTAAAATGCCCAGGGTTTCAATACCCAGAATTGACCATAATATTCCATATTTAGCTGCTCCGTGTAGACATGAGTGAGACTATTAGCTTATTTGAGATGGATCCTGTATTTCTATGGATACAGAGCAAGCCGAATAGGCTTTTGGCAGTCAAATCACACCATTGACTCAGATTGTACATGCAGTCACCTATGCCCTGAGTACATTTCCACTCTCAGGGCATACCCCTGGCCTTGGAAAGGAACAGGAACCTTACACAAGGCCTCTGTCATTACCTGATTGTGGACTGGGAGTTCTGCCTGGTCTCATCTTTCCACATCTCTAGGCAGCACTATTTGTGATTCTAGATTCTCCCTTGAAAATTCTATCACTTTTTAAAGAAGATTTTATTTATTTATTGGAGAGAGAGAGGGAGAGAGAGAAAGAGAGAGATCATGAGCAGGGATAGGGCGTAGAGGGAGAAGCAGACTCTCCACTAAGCAGGGAGCCTGATGCCGGGATCGATGCCAGGACCCTGGGATCATGACCTGAGCTGAAGCCAGTTGCTTAACCAACTGAGTCACCGAACTGTCCGAAAATTATATCACTTTTATTACATCCCATTTTTCGTTTAATTTTTCAAAAAGATTTTATTTATTTATTTAACAGAGAGCACAAGCAGGGGAGTGGCAGGCAGAGGAAGAAGCAGGCTCCCTGCTCAGCAGAGAGCTCGATGTGGGACTCATCCCAGGACCCTGGGATCATGACCCAAGCTGAAGGCAGATGCTTAACTGATTGAGCCACTCAGGTGTCCCTACACAATGGAATATTATGCAGCCATCAAAAAATGAAATCTTGCCATTTGCAGCAATGTGGATGGAACTAGAGGGTATTATGTTAAGCAAAATAAGTCGGTCAGAAAAAGACAATTATCATATGATCTCACTTTTATGTGGAATTTGAGAAATAAGGCAGAGGATCATAGGGGAAGAGAGGAAAAAATGAAACAAGATGAAACCAGAGAAGGAAACAAACCATAAACAAACCATACTCCTAATCTCAAGAAACAAACTGAGGGTTGCTGGAGTAGAGGGGAGTGGGAGGGATGAGGTGGCTGGGTGATGGACACTGGGGAGAGTATGTGCTATGGCGAGTGCTGTGAATTGGGTAAGACTGATGAATCACAGACCTGTCTGAAACAAATAATACATTATATATTAATTAAAATTTTTTAAATTTAATAAAACCCAACGATAAATCCCTTTGGGGATGTCTCTTTGGGTACTGTGCTTTAATAAGTTGTGAACCTACAGCTGACTCAAAAATAAACTTACAACTAAATAAATTATATTAAAAAAAAAGATCATGGTAGGGGGGAAGCAAAGAAATAAGGAAAGCCTGAGAAATTGTCACAGATCAGAGGAGACTACGGAAACATGACAACTAAACACAATGTGGTATCTTGTGGGATCCTGGACAGAAAAAGGACATCAGTGAAAAACTGGTAAAATCCAGATCAAATCTGTGTATTTCCACCAATGTTCATTTCTTAGTTTTGATAAATATGCCATGGTTCTATAATGTGCTTATATTAGAGGAAGCTGGGTGAAAGGCACATGGGAATTTCCTATATCACCTTGCTCCTCTTCTGTAAATTAAAAATTATGTCAAAATAAAAGTTTTGAAATTTTTAAATAGTTTTTTAAAGGCAATAAAGACTCAAAAATTGTCACTTCCTATTCTTAGTACATTTTACTACTATCTATGGCCTAGAGGCTATTTAATTCTATGGTATCTATTTATCAGCATACCACTCTTGGAGATCGTCCTTACTAATTAGAAAAATGGTACTAGTCTGCTCATGTCCTTGACCATGGCAACCATTTCTTTATCAGTTGCTAGCTATGGAAGAATCTGATCTTCTGCTTCACTTTGTAAACAAAATGCGTGCATGACGATGCAGCTTTGGATCTCTTTTCTTTTTTTAAGATTTATTTATTTATTTATTTATTTATTTATTTATTTTGAGAGAGTGAAGAGTGAAGAGAGAGAGTGAAGAGAGAGGCAGAGGGAGAAGCAGGCTCCCTGCCGAGCAAGGAGCCTGATGTGGGACTCGATCCCAGGACGCTGGGATCATGACCTGAGCCGAAGGCAGCCGCTTAACCAACTGAGCCACCCAGGTATCCCTTATTTCTTTATTTGAAAGAGAGAACACACACAGTGGGGGTGGGGAGAGTGGAGAGGGAGAGGGAGAGAGAATCCCAAGCAGATTCTCCGCCCAGGGAGCTGGCCACAGGGCTCCACTTAGGGCTCGATCTCATGACCCTGAGATGATGACCTGAACCAAAGCAAGAGTCGGGCACTCACCCAACTGAGCCACCCAGGCACCCCTGGATCTCTTTTTGTCTGCATTGTCTATATGTCTGCTTTCTTGCTGAAGCAATCAGTGTTTACTGAAACCTGCAGTAATTCGAGGAGCATTTAACATACTAAAATCAGAAGAATCACTTTTCTCTTCTAGTTCAAGCTAAAAATAAATTCTCATCTTGTGCAAAAATGTTACACCATTAGCCATCTCCCTGGAATCACCCAGGGGCTACTACCTAGTCACTTCCTGACCTGTATACATTGGGTTACAATTCCTACCTACCTGACCACATTTCCCAGTTTGACTGCAGAGTTGCCACAATATACCCTGCAAATGCTTTTTTGAAATCAGGTACGTTATATCAATAGTGTTCCCTTGACTAACTGGCCTATTTACCCCTTTAAAAGAATTGGGCTGAGCTGATACATTTTTTCCCTTGGTAAATTCCAAATGTATGTACCACCTTCTTCTAAAAAGTATGTGAGGTGACTCCCCTGTTTAATAGTTTGATTGCAAACTATCTAAGACTCAGACAAATGTAAGAGAAGTGCAGGAAATTGCTTCCTAATTTTCAGACTCCCATACTATGTTCAGGAAAATACAATCACAAGGCTTGCTTCAGAATTGCTTCTGTTTACCTTCATTTTAATCGAAAGCAAGTAATTAAGAAATTTTCTCTCCGGAAGACTTCTAATAAGCAAATTTCCATTATCCTTAACCACATAGTGTGAGCTGACTTTTCTTTTTTTAATGAGTCCTGTAATGTGAACGTGGACATGCATTAATCCAGCCATGGCTGAGTAGAGCTGAGCCCATGAAGACAAGAATCAAGGGCCCTCCTCCCTCAGTACACAGATTAATAAGAACAGGATATAGACTTTACTGTCCAAGAGTCAAAAAGGACAAGAAAACCCATCTCTCTCCAGCCCAAGGGACTAGACACTATTTATGTTTTTAATGTATCCATGTTCTATTGACACAGCTAAAAATGTGACAAATTGGATGACAACTTGTTTAATCGATTTTACGATTAATAATAGTAGATACTATATCATGCCAAACACCCTAGTATGTACTTTAAGTAAATTGCCTCATTTAAAATAATGGGGATAATTATCCCTTTTTCACAAATGAGGAAACTGGTATTCAGAGATATAAATGTGCCCTAGGTGACCAGAGTGATAAATGGTCAAGCTGGGATCTGGACCCAGGACTCTTGGTGCCAAAGCCTTCATTGTGTTCTTATGCCTCTCTCTTTGGATCTGAATTCATCCAAATTACTGAACAATAAAATGACAAATTCACTTTTCTGCAGTGAGAGCCATATGAAGTAGTTCTCACATCCCATTAGTGAGATCTTTCCAGAACACACTTCAATACACGTACATGTATGGATTCATAAATTATGTACTTGTAGTGCTGCAACAGCATAATGTAGACATAAAATACACAAAGTAAGAAAATTGTAAAATGCTATAAAATTAAAAAATATATTCTAAGGGGTGCCTGGGTGGCTCAGTGGGTTAAGCCTCTGCCTTCAGCTCAGGTCATGATTGATCCCAGGGTCCTGGGATCGAGCCCCACATCGGGCTCTCTGCTCAGCAGGGAGTCTGCTTCCTCCTCTCTCTCTCTGCCTGCCTCTGCCTACTTGTGATCTCTCTCTGTCAAATAAATAAATAACATCTTTAAAAATATATATATTCTAATATTTTCTTCTCCCAACCCAAGGAGTCATCTTATGCACCTCTGCCATCTATGCACCCTCTATGACACAGAGGTTGCCCTTTGCCAAATTTAATTAGTTACATACTACCTTGTTAAATTCTTGTGCATAGGGATGCCTGGGTGACTCAGTCGTTAAGTGTCTGCCTTCAGCTCAGGTCATGATCCTAGGGTCCTGGGATCGAGCCTCACATCGGGCTCCCTGCTCAGCATTTGGAAGCCTGCTTCTCCCTTTCCCACTCCCCGTGCTTGTATGCCCTCTCTCTCTGTCTCTGTCAAATAAATAAATAAAATCTTAAAAAAAAAAATTCTTGTGCATACCTTGCACCCTTATTTTTACAGGTGGGTCTATATTCCAAATATAATTAATATCTTGCAACATTGGCTACTTTTCAGTGGTAGGTGACACAAAAGGAGTGTGACCCTTGGAGAGGATCAAAGTGTAAGAGCCAAGACTAAATCCAGTCCTGTCCTGCCCCCTCACAAAGCCTCCAGAGCCATAGTATAGCATGTGTCCAGGTGTAGAAGTAATACCACTAGACATGGGGATTCTGAAGATTAACAAAGGTCATAAGGCATAGAGTTCCTGGCAGCAATCCAAGTGCCAATGCCACTATTTCCTAACTTCATAATTTTTTTTTGCAGACTCCCAGTGATTTTCTACTAATTGACTGAAATGTGGAGAATTCAGACAAAACCTAAAGAATTTTGCAAGTGAAGTTTCTTTTTTTCACAATAATCATTTATGCATTTATCCACTAGGATCCCCTATGTTTAGTTAGAACATAATGCAGACTATTCTTTTACTCCTTAAATTCTCAGCACATTAAGGGAGAGTCTTCCAGAATAAGTACACTATCCATGGCATAATTCATTTGAGAATGAGGGTACAGTTGGGGTAACTATACTACAGAGAGAGCCCTGGAAGAATGGCTGTCTTTATGGTGGTCCAGTTAAATACTCATTTGTATCACTTTAATTCAGTAGTTACTAAGTTGTGTTCAGTGGAGTTCAAGAACGGTGTTTGGCTTAGAAGGACTGGTTGGTGGAGGAGAGGAACAAAAGCAGGAGACCAGCAGGGGGCGCTCTGAGCACCCTTCGCTAACCAGAACAATTATCTCCTGATCTGTTTTATTTTTATTTTTATTTTTTAAAAAGATTTATTTATTTCTTTGACAGACATCACAAGTAGGCAGAGAAGCAGGCAGAGAGAGAGGAGGAAGCAGGCTCCCTGCTGAGCAGAGAGCCCAATGTGGGGCTCGACCCCAGGACCCTGGGATCATGACCTGAGCCAAAGGCAGAGGCTTTAACCCATGGAGCCGCCCAGGCACCCCTCCAGGTCTGTTTTATATAAGGGGATAGCTTAGAAATTACATTTAAATAAGTGGGACTGTTAAAAAAGAGTAACCCAAACCCTATATATATTGGAAATTTTAAATTTTATCTTTGTAAGTAAAATATAAA
>PISX010016755.1:0-45266 GCA_004024625.1 Mellivora capensis | reverse complement strand
TGGGAATGCAAGTTGGTGCAGCCACTCTGGAGAACAGTGTGGAGATTCCTCAAGAAATTAAAAATAGAGCTTCCCTATGACCCCGCAATTGCACTACTGGGTATTTACCCCAAAGATACAGATGTGGTGAAAAGAAGGGCCATCTGTACCCCAATGTTTATAGCAGCAATGGCCACGGTCGCCAAACTGTGGAAAGAACCAAGATGCCCTTCCACGGACGAATGGATAAGGAAGATGTGGTGCATATACACTATGGAGTATTATGCCTCCATCAGAAAGGATGAATACCCGACTTTTGTAGCAACATGGACGGGACTGGAAGAGTTTATGCTGAGTGAAATAAGTCAAGCAGAGAGAGTTAATTATCATATGGTTTCACTTATTTGCGGAGCATAACTAATAACACAGAGGACATGGGGAGATGGAGAGGAGAAGGGAGTTGAGGGAAATTGTGGGGGAGATGAACCATGAGAGACTATGGACTCTGAAAAACCACCTGAGGGTTTTGAAGCGGCAGGGTGTGGGAGGTTGGGGGGGGGCCAGGTGGTGGGTATTATGGGGGGCACGCATTGCATGGAGCACTGGGTGTGTTGTAAAACTACGAATTCTGTTACGCTGAAAAGAAATGAAATTTAAAAAAAAAATTTAAAAAAAAGAATTTTAAAAGTAGTCAGTGGATTCCGGTTCTACCTGGCCAACAGCATCAGTGGGAGAGCATACAAAAAACACATATTCTCTGGGATCACCCTTTTGATGTCTGATTTCATTGGTCAGGGAATAGGATAGGCCCTAGGAATCTGAATGTTTGTCTGCTTAAGCTACTGTGCAAACAGATTTGGGAAACTCGGCTCTAAGGACTTCAAGAGTATGTCTTGCTTCGCAAATGATAAGCTCCATGAAGGTAATAAATAGGTCTTATATGTATTTTGTGTCACCTGAAGGGTCGGGGGATTTAGTAAGTGCCAAGCTGAGTGATTGATAACATCCCTATAAGTATAACACAGCATAGAGCACTGGGCCATCCTACAGCCACTGCTGCTCTTCCAGCGTCTCTAAACCTTAAGACCCGGATGCAGCTCTTCATCCTAACACAGCCACATATATAAATATATAAATATAAGTATAAATATACATAAATATATTGCCTTTTGGAGCAATACCAGCAAGACTTGATTAATCCCCTAGGTCCACATCTGTTCCTTCAAATACTTGGAATTCAGCAGACTTATGAATAACACATTTCGAATCACAGGAGAGTCCAAGAGGCAAAAAGCTGCACGTTGTCAGGGCCAAGGAACGTGTGTTTAAATGAGAACAGCTGCATATACAAAGCACTGGAGTTGCTTTAAACAATAATAATGTTGATCATCTGAGTTATAAACAGTCAGGTTCTTTTCCAGGCAGTCTAGGGTTGTGATCAACCTTGCTTTGTAACTAGGGGGAGTAGGTGATTTTTTTTAATATTCCACCCTAAAAGTGTGTCATTATTTTGGAATGAGGTCTGGATTCTACCAACAGCAACGTGTTCTCTGTGCTTCAGACAGTTCTCTGCCCACATGTCCTTTTTATAATGTGGATGCATGAATTTATAATTCACCGACACTTGAGTATGAACTAGGTCAGCATATCCTAAAGTGAGCCAGAACTCTAGATTTCAGAAGACCTTTAGATGTAAAGTTTTGGGAGTTGGTGAAAACTGTATTTTTTCCCCAAAAGTCAAAAACATACCTCTGCAGTGCTTCTCAAAGTGTGGTCCTGGACCAAACATGGGCATCACATGAAAATTAGTTAACAATGCAGATTTTCAGGCCCATCCCAGGCCTACTGACTCAGAAACTCTGGAGGTAGAGCCAGTGATCTGTGTTTTAATGGTCCTTTAGATGAGTCTGATGCTCACAGAACTTTGAGAACCACTGTATGACCACCGTAATGGTGTATGAAGGTCTACAGTAATGAAACCTGCTTATTGAAAGCAGCATTACTCAAACGTGTTTGCCTCCACACCTCTTTTTTCATGTAAAAATGATCAATTTCTATGGAATCTGTGGTCAATGAGATACACATTAGAAATCACTGTGCAAGATTATAGAAAAATATATTCATGGCACAAATGGCAACATAGAATGCTAAGAACAAATATATATTGTGTTATACTATGTCCAGACTCCGGGAATACTGTGAGTGATCCGACATACAGGATCCCTTCCTCCCCAGGATACAGGATGGTCTAGTGGTAAAGACAGATACACAGTGACCATATGGAAATGTTATATTAAATCCACACAAAGTAGGAAGCTGTGACGGCACATTGAGAGGGACAATGGACGAGTCACCATTACTTGGGTCAGTAAGTTTACCTCACAAGCCATTTTCGTCGCTCTCTTGTCCGCACTGCCTAGACCACGGTGACCAAAGTACCTGCCTACGGCAGAGACAACTGAACTAGTACGCTTCAGACACACTTGGAGCAAGTCCCGAGTACAAGATCTTACGACTCATCATGGTGTAAGCAAGGCTGGCACTATGGTCTGGATGCTTGTGTCCCTGCCCAAATTCTTATATTGAAATTCTAATCCCTAAAAGGTGATGGTATTGGTAGGTGGGGCCTCTGAGAGGTGTTTATATCACGGCACTGGAACACTCATGAATAAATTAGTGTAAGAGTCCACAGAGATCGTTGGCCTCTTCCATCATGTGAGACAACAGCAAAACTTTGTCAGTCCGTATCCCAGAAGTCTTCGCCAGACACCCAATCGGTCAGCACCATAACCCTGAACGTCCCAGCCTCCAGAACCGTTAGAAAAAAACTTCTATTGTTTATAAACCTCAAGTCTGTGGTATTTTGTGATAGCAACCCAAACAGACTATCACAGCTGGCTGGCAAAGCTACAGCACACAGGCTCACAGACAGGCGTGTCTTCTCTTAGGCCGATGTTACTCCCTGGACCTTCTGAACCTCCAAAGTCAGGCCCCTGGTCTGGTGGGCCTGCTGCTCAGAAGGTTGCTGAGGTATGGGGAACTGGTGATAGATAACATGGCTGCTACAAAGACAACAAAATCCTAGATGACAAAAGACTTCGGGCGTACTCTTGTTGAAGGCAGGGCCTTTTGCCGGTGGTGTTCCACTATACATTCCCAGACTCCAGAACACTGTCTGGCACCCGACAAATACTTGCCCCTTATGGTTTGGCAACCCTCGATGCCAACCTTGTCTGAACTATACATTAGTAAGAGTAGGCTGATTATTAAAATAGCGTGAAAAATTGGGCAGAAGACATGAGCAGACACTTCTCCAAAGACATACAAATGGCTAAGAGACACATGAAAAATGTTGATCTTCATTAGCCATCAGGGAGATTCAAATCAAAACCACATTGAGATACCACCTCACACCAGTTAGAATGGCCAAAATCAACAAGGCAAGAAACAATGAATGTTGGAGAAGTTGTAGAGAAAGGGGAACCCTCTTATACTGTTGGTGGGAATGCAAACCTGTACAGCCACTTCGGAAAACTGTGTGGAGTTGCCTCAAAACATTTAAAATAGGGCTATCCTATGACCGAGCAATTACATTACTGGGTATTTACCCCAGAGATACAGAAGTAGTGAAAAGAAGGGCCACATGCACCCCAATGTTCATAGCAGCAATGTACACAATAGCCAAATGTGGAAAGAACAGAGATGCCCTTCAATAGACGAATGGATAAAGAAGATATGGTTCATATATAGAATGGAATATTACTCAGCCATCAGAAAGGATGAATACCCAACTTTTACATCAACATGGGTGGGACTGGAAGAGATTATGCTGAGTGAAATAAGTCAAGCAGAGAGTCAATTATTATATGGTTTCACTTACTTGTGTAACATGAGGAATAGCATGGAGGACATTAGGAGAAGAAAGAGAAAAATAAAGGGGGGTGGAATTCAGAGGGGGAGATGAACCATGAGAGACTGTGGACTCTGCAAAACAAACAGAGGATTTTAGAGAGGAGAGGGTTGGGGAGGGGATGAGTGAGCCCAGTGATGGGTTTTAAGGGGGACACAGATTACATGGAGCACTGGGTGTTATACACAAACAATGAATCATGGAACACTACATCAAAAACTAATGATGTATTGTATGGTGACTAACATAACACCATAAAAATTTTTAAAAAATTAAAAATAGTGTGAAAATATATAAAAGCTCAAATATCATATAGAAGAGACAACCAAGAGAACTTTCTGCAAAAATGGCAATGTTCTCTATGTTGCCCGATAGGATAGCCACTAGCCACGTGGACCCATAAAATACCTGAAATGTGGCTAGTGTAATGGAGGAATTGGAGTTTTAATGATAATTTAAACAGCATTATGGGGCCTGTGTCTACCATACAGACAAGAAACAGAAAGAGGTATATGGCCCAGACTAATGAGAGCTCCACTACCCTCAGTACAGAACATTCAATCCTAGTTCTAGAATATTAGAAGTAGATCAAAACTCATTGATTGTTTCTCTCAGTTGTCAGTCAGATATTCAGGCAGTCATGCCAGAACATTCCACGTGACAAATCTTTCCAGTTCTAAACCGATAGGTTCCTGAAGAACCTGCAGGGAGGCCTGTGTTCCCCCCACCCCCACCACATTCCTCCCTCCTGGCCTTCCATTTCTTTTTTTCCCTTCAAGTTCAATATAACTGCACTTTCTCTTAGAGCCTGTCTGGATGGCAGAACTGTCTGAGGAACATTTGCTTGTGAATGAGAAGGCCCACAATCCTGTTACTTGCTCCTCTCAAGTTTCCCTGGGTACAGGGCCCCATACTAAATTAGGGACTTTAATGCCTAAGCAGAAGCAATGACCCAAGAGGGGAACTTGAGGTAGGGCCTTGGGGGAGATATTTATCCAACCAGTTAGACTAGCTCTTAAATTTCCTGGAACACTTGTAAAAAGGGGTTAAAAAGGTTTGAATGCTGGCTCTAAACTATAAGGGCATTATGTCAGTAAATCTTTCCAGGGCCAGCCTCCCGATGGATTCCAAACCATTTCTCAATAGACAGGATGAAAAGAAAGCAACAGATCTCTTTGTCCAGAAACTCATCAAAGTTGCTACTGCCCTTGGGTAGGCTATCGCAGAAATCACCTCACCCTCTCTCATTAGAAGTCCGCATTTAAAGTGTCAGTCACTTTCCTGGCAATGATGTATGTACTACTTGCGGGGGGTGGGGGGGGGTTCTGTAATGCTGGTTAACTTTTCTTGGCTCTGGGTCTTGTCTGCACAGACCCTAAGCTGCCAGAGAAGGCAGGGACCTCATTCCATGGGTGTGAATCCCCCAGCCACCTAGCTCTCTGTCTGGTAAGCCAGACATCTGCTCAGTTTGCTCAACAGGGTCCAGTAAGTTATTCTGGACGATGTGAGTTCCTGTCCTGGATGAGTGGCCTTATTTGGAAATTCACTTCCCCTTTCTAAACTTCAGATTTATCTTCTGGAAGACAGTTCAGCAAAGTACTGCTAGTCAGCCCAACCATGTGTTTGGTCTTGTATTTGTACAGCTTACGAGCGAAGGATGATTTTTATACCTTTAAAGGTTTATAAAAATAAGAATACACAACTGAAACCATGTGTGGGTCCAAGTCTAAAAGTGTTACTATCTGGCTATTTACAGAAAAAGTTTGCCGACCTCCGCTCTAAAATGAAGACAATAAACTAGAAAAAAAATCTTTTTATTCTTTTTAGACTTTGTTCCCTGCCCACCCCCACCCCAACCACCATCTCCTGAAAACCATCTCTCTAAAAAGACTTTACAGGGACTGGGAAGAGTGACTATATATCCCAAGGGCAAGCCACTCAGGTTGGTGCAAGAGTAAAAACTTGACCAATAACCCCCCTTCCTTTAGGGCAAACCCCTGAGGCCTCAAACCAGAGTGATCTGTGCAGCCCTGTTTTGGCCACACTCTTCTTTGTTTCACAGCATGAGGAGAGTTGCAGTTAGTGCTTAAGGATCTCAGACAACATTCCGGGTGAGTTCTGGATTTCTCTCTTATGACTGGGCACTGGTAAGTTACTTAACCTTTCCAAATCTCAGTTACCTCAAGTAGGAGCCATGACAGTAACTTAACTCTACAAAGCCAGTCACGGTTAAAGGGAATAATGCATGGACAGCATTTAGCAGAAGGTCTTGCCACATGCTAATAATATCAATGGCAACTATCATTATTATTGTGATAATCCCCTCCTATCTCTCGCACATAACTGCCTCTTGAAGCAGCCTCAGTAGTACCGTCCAGAGGCGAGAAAGCCCCACATGGTAAAGTAGGTTCCACTCCGCTCCACTCCTGGGAACACTCACTACATATTAACCAATCAATACTGTTGGCAAAGGGCTCAGCATCCCACATTTGAGAAGCCCAACAAGGGCATGAAATATTTTCCCTTTGTGTCTCTGCATCGCCTGGCTTCCCTATGCCCAAAACCCTTCAGGTACCCTCCACGAGGCAGTAATAACAACGCATGCAAAACCACATATATAAATAAAATATTTGCTGCTAATGAGAGGCGACCCCGCAGTTTTCTCATCACTTTAGTGACAAGTTTATGTGCTCCACAATTGCAGTCGAAATATTTTTGCTATTTTCATGATTTTCTTGGCTTCCTTCCCAAGGAATTAATCATTTCTACAGCACTGGGGAGAAGCTGAGAACTCGCAGACAAGACTGAATGACATGATCGCACATTCTCTTCGCCCACGCACGATCTCTCTCTGTGCATGAAATTAAATCATGCCCGGGAAAATGGCTTGCTGTAGTAGGGAAGGTCTGGAAGCAGAGCCTCCAGCAGGCTCTGGCTTCATGGCAAGTGTTCAGTGGGCCAGGCAGGTTGATTCCCGTTCTTTTGAGATTCTCACATCCTACGTGAAGCAACAGGAATATACTCAAGATCCTGTGGTCATCCCTGAATTAAATTCATGGTGTCATGGTGTCCTGGGGTGTGGGGGGAAGGGCTGGAAATCGCTGCTCTGGTGGACCCACTACAGTTATGACCGAGAGAAGAGACTCTTGGGATCAAGTTCTGAATCCAGAAATTGCACCAAACGAGACTCCCCAGATCATCCTAGTTCACTTCCTGGTTTGGGAGTGAGGACTATGAACCCACAGGCTTGGGACATAAACACACGTGTATTTGAAACCCTGCCTCTTGTTAGCAAATCAACTCATCTTCCTACAATTCAGTTCTTTCTTGCGAATGTTAAAGTCCCTTCTTCACAGGGTCAGTAAAGGGACTGGAGATACAATGGAGCATAGAACTTGGTACATATGTCCCAAGGACGGAATATGTAAATGGACCATGGTAAGACCATACATACAAATACGACTTTGACCCGCACTTGTAAGCAACCTTCCCAGAAAACCAACTCCTTGATTACAATAAACTCAGGAAGCCAGCCGGCTCTACGTCCAATGTGCAGGAAGTCATATGGCTATCTCTAGTGACAATGCAGGAGGTTAAACAGTAATCTCTTTAACTGTTATCCCCAAATGGTCTGAGCTTAATTAATGAATGAGATACCCCAATTTTGTCCCCACTTCCAACTTAGAATGAATCAGAGAAAGCCAAAAATCCTCCTCTAACCAATCAGAGAAGCCCCACTTCAAGTAAGCCCACTTACAACTTCCCCATGCCAACAGCCTGCAGTCAGCGCCTACCTCAAGCTTTCCTACTCCTCCATTTCTGCCACTGAGTCTCCGCCCAAACACAAGTGATGGTGGCTGACACCCTTGCTGTAGCCAGCTCAGAATAAACAGCCTTTGCTCATTCCCATTTAACTGGTCTTCCTTTATTTCTATAATGCACACACATACCTACCCCACACAATGTCGGCACGACCACACACATTATCATAGAGTGAATAAAGAAAAGACACATTTCCTGAACGCCTGTGTTGTGCTTTTCAATGTGTTATGCCCAATTAACAAAGGACGTAATCACCGAAGTATGATTACTCAAGTTTGTTCTATCCAACAAGAATTCTAAAAAGGCTCTAAGTTTGTAGAGTGTTTAATCTTCTAAGAGCTTACCCAACTGTTCCTTCATTTGCTCACTGACTTTATGAATGGAGCTGAGACAGAGGCAACTTCTCCTTTAAGAACAGTAGGCACCAAGCCAAGGACCCACAGTACTTTGAGAAGCCCACAAAAATGGTTTAATTTCTTATAAAATCAGAAGGAACAAAACCCCCAAACTTTCAGATGAAAGAAAGTAATTTATACATCATACCATTAGTATCCTGGGTTTTGTAACAAGAGAGTTATAAAATATAACTTCAATATATTTTTGTGGAGGAAGAGGTCAGCGAAAGCAAAAGTGCCTAGGGTCTTGAAAAGTCACATGGTGTGGCCCCAGTGAGCAGAAATAGTATTTGCTCTTTTTGTGGATGGATAAAGCACTGGTCAGCTATCACCTACTTCTTTCAGCATCCCGACTCACCCATAATCTTGCTTTTCTATTTTGGTAATTCTCAAATTGGTCTTCCATGTATTTTCTGGTGCACTGATCTTTTGAACTCATTCCTTTCTATAGCTGTCAAAGATAGTATGTTCAAAATACAAAACAGATCATTATGCCACTTGCAGAAAAGTAATTTAAAAATTTTGTTAGCAGCTCACTTTTAGGATCACAATCTGATTCTAATTTATAATCCTATTTTACCCACCACAAACCCCCAGAAGTTCCTCATCCTCGACCCAGGCATGAACCTGTCACACCTGCCCAGGTGTCCCCCCACACACTGAGAGCCAGTCCATTCTGCTCAAGTCTTGCTTCACCCGGTTACATCTGAATGAATTTCTCTCAAGTGGCCCATATGACACTTGTCTTATCCCCAAAGCACCATTAGATCAGAATTAATTGTAATTAGTTAGACACATGTCTGTCTTAGAATACAGCCTTGTTGAGGGCAGGAATCAGATCCTCCCCACACCTTTTTTGATGCCAGGAACTAATACTTATTAAATGACATCCCTGAAATCCAAAACTCATGAGCAACAAAGTTGGTATGAGATGCAAAGTTACCAGTCCCCTGGTTTTGCCTCCTTTCAGTTCATCATATAACCTCTTGCCACCAGCCCTCCAGACTGGGCAGAAGGGCAGGTGGGAGTAAGGGGGGAGTCAGATGGGTGCTCTGGATGTCAAGCACTTAAGTATACAACGGTACTGTGCTAAGAAATATTTAAAAATAGGCTCACCAGGCAAAGACAAAAACACAACAAAAACAACTCCTCTGATGTACAGTGTCTGCCAACTTCCATGGTGTGAATACCCCCATCGTGGCCAATTTTAAGTTATCAACTATCAACATGACTTCACTGCACACAGAGTTGGAAAGAGATGCATAGGGGCCTACCATTGTGTAGTATTTCTACTTTGTAGATGCCACAGCCCAAATAACCATAAAATCCAGGAAAATTAAAAAGTGAAGACTTTTGAGTGCCGATTACCTTTATATCAATTAATTTCACTGTACACTTATAAATAATTCAATTTTAATCATGGTTGAATAACTGACTCAATCGGCAACATTTTTGAGAACTTAGCAACTAGCTCCCACGGGCCAGTACAAGCTCTCTCCTCGTACCACAGACAGCATGGACTTTGCACGTAGCCTACAGGAGTGCTGTGAAGACCAACACCCATAACATCTGGGAGTGCAGATCAACAAGGCTATAAAGGCCCTGCTTAGATTCTATTTCATTTCTTGCAGTAGGTCTTCCTGTCCTTTTCCTATGCTTTTCTATGACATGCCTCTGTTTTATCATGTGTGCTCTGTGCCAACCTGTCCCAGCAAACCACAGGCTCTGCAAAGTTGAAGACCCTGTCTATTCCTTGTTACTCTGTTTCTGATGTCAGGACCTCAACAAACATTTGCTGAATGTATGGATGGAGTAAATATGTGAGCATCTTATTGCGACTTGATTGGATGGTATCTGGCATGGTAAGGGTAATGTTGTAAGACATGTCAAGGGACACAGGGTTTGCAACAAAAACCATAGAAGGGTAAGTCTTTCCTCAGTATGACCTAAATTTGCTTATAGTTGAGAAATCCCCAAGACAACACTCAGTATATGTGTGTGAAAAGGGCCCAGGCTACAAATAGGAGTTACCTGCTACACTTTCTTGATCAGTTTATATAAAGCACTAGATATTAACTACAGATTAAAAGGCAGAACAACAAATAATAACAAACCAATACTGCAAGCAATACTGCACAAAATACTAGTTTTATCCACAATTTAAGAAAGAAGTGTCATCAAAGAAGAACATATAGGACTTAGATTTAATGTTTTGCCCTGTACATTTTCAAAAAAAAAAATGATAATAGTAATGTTGTGTGTGTGTGAGATCGATCTCACACACTATGTGTGTGAGTATGTATGTGCCGGGAACTACGCATTCATTTAGTCATATAACAACCCTCTAATATATGCACTGTTATTATCATAAGAAAACTGAGACACTAGGAATTTAAATAACTTGCCCAAGGTCACATAGTTAGAAAGTAATGGCAGTCTGGCTCCAGAGTCTCTGCTCTTAATCATTATGCTGTACTACAGTTGACAAAACAAACAATGTCCAGAATGTCCAAAATGTCCCTGGAGCTGTATCCTTCTGGAGTTAGTCCCAGTTGTCATGAGCAAGAGTTTTTTTAATCTTAGGAGATTTCTGTGGTAGGTATCCGATCTCTGGATAAGATGAGGAACAACCCGAGTTTGGGGACACAAAAATGGCTCTCCTAACCAGTAGAACAAGGATCAGGAACTCCTGTGTGCTGCCAAGATTTGGGCAAGCCCTTCAGGGCATCATCCCAGATGGAGCTGTGCCTTACAGAAGGATCAATCTGCCAAGACCCTATTTGTCCTCCCAGACTAGGTAGCCACCAGCAGGCCCATGGTACTAAGACATAAGAAAAGCTTATCTCTGGAGAAGAAGGGGGAGAGTAGTCTTCAGAAATTTGTGCCTCTTCAAATATGTGACTGATTGAATGCATGCCTTTGTGGGAGGGTATGTGCAAGTATTGTGACAGGCTCCCTCTAGATAAGAACCCTGCCTTCCTTCCTCTCTCATGCGCATACAGAGTCAAAGCAACATTCCAGGTACCCATATGTGATAAGATTTCAGGAGATTTGCAAGTAACATGATACTTTACAAGGGTATCATTGGGACCTTCCAGTTTCAGTATTTTGTATTTCAAGATAATATCTATATTGGGTTTTCACCTCCAGAAATGTTAAGGGAATTACTTAAAATACAAATGGGTCTCCATCATTCCTTTTCAGCTGCTAAAAGTTACAGATTAATAAAATTATGGAAGGATACCAAGATTGCAAGTGAGGAAAATTTACAAGTTATACTTACTTTGTTAAGAAAAACCAGAGCTTTTCTGAAGGAGGAGGAGGAATTGGTCTAATTAACTGATATAGGCTCCTAGCTGTATTTTAATGTGGTCCATGTGTGGATTTTGGCACAATAGGGTCTTCAGGCTGCCAAATCCAAAATCAATTTGTAGAAGAAACAGCAATCAGTCATTAATTGATTTCTGATCCCATTCAGCTTTAAATTAAAGGATACCTCGATGTCCTTGCAAATAAAATAATGATCAGTGATTGGGCACATCTGATAGCAATTTGATTGCTGTCCATATCAGACTACTGGGCTTGCCAAAGACTGCCATTTGCCTGGCACCTGGTCATTGAATGAATGTGCCTTCCATATTTAATCCATCGACTGTCTTTCTGTTAATGATCTAGGGTCCATGACACAAATAGAAGTGTTCAAGGAAACTATCATTAGGAGCCTTTTTAAAGGAGAAGATAGTTCTCATACTCACAGCTTGTATTTCTTAATAGCCATCTCACCTTTCCATCACTATTTTCTAATGGTAATTCAGAATAACAGGCTGGTGGCATTGTCAACAACAAAAGGGTTCACTCCAAAATTGGAATATAATTTCTTTGCAGACACAGAACAAGAAATCCAACTTCCATGGCTTTTCTGGCTAAAGAATCCATCAATATCCACTGATGCTGAAAAGATAACAGCCCAGCTTCATACCTATTGAGTCTTACTTAAAATCTCTCTCTCTCTTCTTCCTCTCCCTAAGAAGAGTTAGAATGGAAAGAGCAGAGCACAGGACTTGGCAGTTAAAGGGGCCTTTGCTGTCAGAGATGAGGTCAGTTTTTGACTGTAATGTGAATGTTAGCAATGGGTCTCTAATGTCCTCCACCATTTTGTGTATTTCCTTCATGCGACGATGCTCATTTCTCCGTCAGCATGTACCTTCTCCTAAATGAGGGAACTGTTCTTGGGATTGCTCGGGGCCACTTTTTTTTTCTTACTGAAAATACATTCTCTTTCCAACATTTCAGAAAGCTATTTAGAGACCATACTCTATGCCAAACAATAATTCTGCTTTTATAAAGTAATGCCATGCTCCAACATCTATTCTTCATCTGCTAAGACAGAGTTAGCAAAGAATATTTTATCTTCAGCTGGGCCCTGTTAGTCCTTCAACTCAGCTTATACATGCAATACATCATGCGGAGGCCCTCTGGTATTATGTAACCTCCCATGCATAACTTGAATTAGCTAGGAAATGACATATTTATATAGCAATTAAAAATATGTTTAGCATTCTCTGAGGTACCACCCCTCCCAATTATTTAAGCTAAGAGCACACTAATCATCCTGCAGGGTGTAGTACAATAGAGACAGCAGTTGTTTCTGGATGCAGTGTTTAATACTGCACATGAAAACGTAGCCTGAATTTCCACAACCTTGATGTGTCACCATACATTGATTATACTCAGACTTAAACACAGCATGCTATTTTTTAAACAACACCATTTGGAGCTGTTCACATACCCAAAAGCATGAGGCTCGTGTGCTTTCATGTTAACCCACTTCACAATAAGACCATTTATTATGGAGCATGAACAAGAGGGAAAGGAGAGTCAAGCTCATTCCCATAAGCCTTCCTGATTTGAAAGCCTAACGTTAGACATTTCTCCCATGATGTTAGATCCTAGAATCTGTTTGATATCTGGATGTGTACTCTTGACTGCTCATAAATGGCATTCCTTGAAAAGTATACTTTTCATGGCTGTACACATCCCCAAACATAACAAAAATGAAAAAAACAATGGATAAACACTTTAATTTGGGGACCATTCTGATACTTTTTAGCAGCACTAAAATATTTTTTATGAAATAGTAGGATGAGCCGGAGATGCTTTTGGCTGATCCCGAACTAATAACAATCAAACAAGGAACAACCAGCACTCTAATAGGGGAGCACCCCACTCCCCCATGACCTGGAACACCCCCAAATTATCAATAGGGGAGGAACCCTAAGCAGCGCATCACAGCAAAGTATCACTACCATCTGTACAGGACTCTGTGTTTCAGAAACCAATTTTACATCCTTTATTTCATTTGGGCATATGACCACATTCTGAGGAGCTAATATGACCTCTTATTTACAACTGAGACACCACATTTCTGGAATTTTATCTGACTCTTTCAACAGTGCACATTTTAAAAGTCACAAACTCAGATATTTATAATTATTTATTTATAAATATGTATATGTCTACAAGTATATTATTATACATTATATTTTTACTTATATTTATATTTACATTTATTTATACTATTTATGCTTAAATACATCAATTGTGATAATGTGGACAATGATTTCAACAATTGTTTACATGCTGTATTTTCACCGTGTGCTAGGTAATGCCTGTATTATCTTTTTAAATACATTGACTCATTAATCCTCACCACTCCATTTATGGTTAGGAAAATCTAGACTCAAAAGGCCAGCGGGCCTGCCCTGGGGCACACAGTCAGAAGCCAGAAGGTAAGCCCTGCCAGTCTGTGTCTAGAACTCCTCACTCCTCTTTATGACACATACTCCATGGTCCCCAGATCATACTGCTGCCTGACCACTGGACTTAGCATGGGGCCTTCAAGAATATTCATGAACGTATAAGCTCAGGGAAGTCAAATAACTGTGGTACCACTAACATGCATGGAGGTTTGTGACCAATTTTACACCTATTAGAATAAAAAAACATGTTAGTCATCATCGCTGCGGGAAGGTCTCTGAATCTAAGCATTTGGAGTTCACAGTCCAACTCTAATTAGCTTAATGTTCCTGGGCAAACCACTTACTCGCCCTAATTCTTCATTTGTCCTCAGTCATACAATGGAGGTAGGGATGAAAAGACCCATAGGGAGGGTAGTTTGGGCAACCGTATGAGTTCATAACTGGAAACCACTTAGCACAGTGCCTGGTGATTATCTCAGCAGATGGGGAAGTCTGTAGGGTTTTTTTTTCTCCCTTTTTAATTTAATGACGCATCTAAATCCATCACGCTGAGCATATAAAGCACTAGTTCTATGCTCAAGGCATTCCCGCAACCCAAAAGGGGAAGTCCGCCTCTATTCCCAGCTTAACAATCATTGGTCAAAGTCTTTTCCTTCCTTGCAGGCTAAGAGAAGCTCTTACCTAGTCCAGACAAAGTGCTCAGATGGCCATGAACCCTCCTTTGGCCCTGACATTCCCACGCAATCTCCTGAATCACTCTTCCAGACCTTGATCCAAATATATTGTGAAAACACCAATAATGACTGTCCAATATTTTTAAGATTTTATATATGAGAGAGAGAGCATGAGCAAGCATGAGCTGGAGGCAGAGGGAGAGGGAGAAGTAGATTTTCTGCTGAGCAGGGAGCCTAATGGCTAGATCGTGGGACCCGAGGATCATGACCTGAGCCGAAGGCAGGTGCTTCACCGACTGAGCCACCCAGATGCCCCGGATTGTCCAATTTAAAGTAACGTTTCCTCCCACTGACTTTAATTTTGACTTCAAATGCAGGACCTTTGTGAAGAACTAGGTGACTTCACAGTCACTTCTTCCCCATTCACTTTATTCTCCCTTACTCCTAGGCTCTAGACTGTCCGAACTTGAGACTCCCTTGGGCTGCAAACAGAAATAGTTGTTCTTCGGGTTCCTGCTTCAAAAACTCCCTCTGGCCAACAAGCAACCATGGCATCCCATTGCCTACTGCTCAGAGAGAAGCTGAGACTTCACATTTGGGGGTGAGCCAATTCACTCATTTTGTAGGTAGAGAAAATGGAGCTCAACAAGTGAGGTGGTTTGCCCAGGGTCTCATGACTGGCTACCAGGCAAGCTGGAATCAGACCTTGTGAATTCCTGGGTTACTGCTCTACCCACCGCAGGTCACCCTCTGGGCACAGATCCCTGTTGACCCAGACTTCTGAGCAGGCTCCTGGTATTTTCAACAGTTTACATGTTTGGTTGAATTCCTGAATCCTCCCACTATGCACCAGAAGGCATGCTGCCTGCCCAGAGTCAGTGTGCTTTCTCTCCCTGCCTCGCTGACCTGCTGTCTCCCCTTCCTCCATCCGTTTCCTGACTCCTCCCACCTCACCTGAGAACTCTAACACCACATCTAGTCCACTGGTTTTCACACCTATAAGCCCTGCCACTCATTCTTGACTTGTTGTCCAGGCCAGGCCACACCCCTTCTCTCATCACCCAAGACCTAGAGTGACTATCAAAGCCTGCACATAAACATGGAGCAACTTTTATTTATATAGTCTTCTATTTGAGCACATTTTCCTAGAATCGAGTATCCTTACAAATTACTCCATCATATCTGATGCCATTAACAGTAACAGTGGGGGGGAGGAAAACTAGGACATTTTGTTAAGATTATTTTTTAATTGCATTTATTTAGGGATCCTTTTTAGTGTTCTTCTCTATAGATAAAACTGAGGAGTTTATTGATTCTTGGCATTTAACTTTTTAAAAATTTTCTTTGTGTATTTATTCAATTATCAAACATGTGTTTACTATTTTATCTTCCTGCCCAGAACAGTGACTGGCACACAAGAGAAGCTCAGGAAAAGGAACAGATAAGTTTCTCTATCTCATGGAATTCCTCTCCTAGTGGTGAAGGGCTGAGTAACCAGTCACCCTTAAGTGTGGGAAAGGCGTTGATTGGAAAATCGATGCTGTTACAGGAGGTGCAGGAGGGACATCCAACTTAGATTTATTTATTTATTTTTTAAAAATTTTATTTATTTATTTGACAGACAGAGATCACAAGTAGGCAGAGAGGCAGGCAGAGAGAAAGGAGGAAGCAGGCTCCCCACGGAGCACAGAACCCAATGGGGGGCTCGATCCCAGGACCCTGGGATCATGACCTGAGCCGAAGGCAGAGCCTTTAACCACTGAGCCACCCAGGTGACCCTAACTTAGATTTAAAGGGCCAAGAAAGGCTTCCTGGAAGAAAGGACTTCTGGGCTAACAGCTAGTGTAAGACTAAGAGCTAAGGAAGTAAAGAAAAAGTCAAGGAAACCATTGTTATCAGAAGAGAGACCATGTACTCAAAGGCTTAGAAGTAAGGGAGAACATGGTCCATTTGGGTACTGGAAATAACTATACCCCTAGGCCCCACTTCTTTGACTCTTTCTGAGGTCTGCTGTAAGTGGACATATTTAAACGATATTTTGATCCAAATGCTTCAACCTCAGCCACAGACATGCATAGAGATGTACACCCATACAGGCTAGAAACACCACGCACTCCACAGCGAGCAAGACAGATTAGAGATTTGATACTCAGGTGATCTTGGTCCCCACATCTTTCTCACACATACTGAGTCTCTTGTCACATTTGTACAATTTTGGCATTTAATAATACACTTAAAAAATATATGATTACGCCCCAAACACAAGCCAACTGTTGCATCTGGCATCTGGTGCTTAATCTGGAAACCATGATCTATTCCAAAACCGGAGGAATAAACTGCTGTTGCAGACCACTGGAAAGGTGACATGGAAGTTTCTAATGTGAAGGGACAGTCAAAGGACCATTCGGAGCACATCTATGTTTTGCATTATGGGCCCTGGATCAACCTCCCTTGAGACCCCAACAAAAAGTTCCCTTTTAAAGACCAGAGAATCAAGGTTGCTAAGAAGGGCATGGCTTGTCTAAGCCTCCCAGCAGACCTGGGACAGCAAAGCCCCGGGAATCTTGTCCTTCCAGGAAATATCCCTCTCCCCAAGCACCCTACTGCTCTTGTGGATGAATTTCAGTGGCAAGTACAGACTGTTTTAGCTCAAGCTTCATGACAGGATCATAGTTAACCTTTCAGACTCCATGTCTCCTTTTTTACTAAAATATCATCAGTCTTTGGAATTGGGTGACATTCATGAATGTTTATCTTCTCAGTAACAGCCCCTAATAAAATGGCTGGTGGGCTCGTTACCTACAGGGAAGAGTTGGGTGGCTGCTGTGAATGTAATCCATTATACTAAATATAGCTATTCACCATGATCGCAGTGCCTGGGACGCCCTTATCAACTAGATGCAAATGTAGTGATGTTTTCCTCCCAAAGCTGTGCTATGATCTTTGAAAGTCCATACAATTTCTTATGTAAGTCACCAGTTCCAGCGACCTAGAGTAAGAGGAGAGAAACGTTTTGGTTTACCTGTTTTGGTGAACAGACTTTGGCAAGTTAACAAACTAAACATGAGTGTCAATATGTCCTTAACTGGATTTAGAAGATGTTACATTCTCAGGGTGCCTGTTTGCCTTTGGCTCAGGTCATGAGACCAGGGTCCTGGGATGGAGCCCCACATTGGGCTTCCCACATTGCACCTGCCGCTCCCCCTGCTTGTGCTGTCTCTCTCTCATTCTCTTGCTCCCTGACAAATGCATAAATAACATATATATATATATATATATATATATATATAAATAATATATACATGTTATGTATAATATATATGTTATATATATTATATTTTACTGCTAGGATTACATATATATATACATATATATATATAATATTCTTATTGCTAGGATTACAAGTAAAAACTGAATGTTCTTAACTTGGATTATTTTTTAACACAGCCCTCTCACCCATCCCCATTATAGTTCTTGAAAAGCACAGATTTTAGGTTTAGGTTTTGAGTAACAACCAACTGGCATTGGAATGAAAGGAGACAGAATCACACCATAAAATTCAACCCTAATTTGCTAGTGAATCAAGACACAAAAGTGACCTTCTCATTATTCTATTAAACCTCAGCATTTTCTTGTTTTTATATCTGTGTATTACCTTGTAGGCATCTTACTTGTTTCTGACAACCAGTCCTTCCAACAAGCCCAGGAGGAACACACTCTTACCATTCCATTTTATGGATAAGAAAACTGAGGCAGAGAGAGTAACTTCGCCAAAATCAAAGAGGCTTCAGTGGCAGAGCTGGGATCCAGTCCCAAGCAGACTGCCTCTAGAGTTACACACAAAACTATTAACTGGGCTCCCTTACTGCTAAGGACCAGACTCTCTGTAGACCCCCTTCAGCCCTAAGATGCTATGATCCCATGACTTCTCTAACAAAGTGTGCCTTTCAACAGAGACACGGACGACCTAGGTAGCTGCACCAGAAAAGCGGTATGAAATGTGAAGGACACCTTTTGAGCCTAAAGAGACACATGCGTATTGACACGAAGGCATATATCTGTCTGAGCAAGCATGATGCTCACGCTGGAATCTAATGCTTACAAGAGAACTGTGATGAAAACACTTCTTCCCTGTACCGTGCTCAGCCACCCAAACCTCCTAAGCTATTGAAATGGTCCCCACTCCAGCGATGCTGCAGCTTGGGCAGCGGCTCCAGAAAAGCATAAAGCACACAGCTTCTACTCAACTCGAGAGAGAAAGAGAGACACCAGCACAGCCCTTCTCTTTGCCTTCTCCTTACATACCTCCTCCAAATTTAAGATTGCAATAAAACCCACAACAGGTCTATATACAATTTAAGGCTCTGTTACACACTTACTTGTCGTTAATTCCTTGGCTTCGCTCAAAAATCTTGTGAGATTGGCACTAGTCTTCCCATTTTACAGATAACAAAACTGAAGTCCACAGAAGTGGAAAGAAACACAGGCATCCTACCATAGGGCTAGGAAGCGGCTGGAGTAGAGATCAGCTCACATTCATCTTAACAGCTAAACTGTATAGTGAGTGTCCGCTTCTCAAGTGTTAACACTACAAAACGCAAAAAATAAACCGTCCAGTCATATAAATCACAACACTGCAGAGAAATTATTTTGGTAAGATATTCTTTGGATGAGGGGCGAGTGCCTGAAAAACATGCTCCTCTAGCTTCCGTAAATGCAGCCTGGTCAACTCCTTCTGCTGTAAGCTAGAAGAAGGTTGTGTTTATGTGTTGTTTTTTTTTAAATAAGAAAAGGAAATACAAAATATAAATTATGCACTGATCAAGTTACAGATCTCTAAGTTATGATTACGTAGGAGAGCATTTTCAATGTCTGAATTTGACTTTGGTAAAGTCTATGCAGCACATTAACTTGTTTACTATTGTAGCAATTCTCTTTGAAACCCAGAGGGAATAGAGATGAACCCACAGGACCCTGCAAAGAGAGTTGAAAGCAGATGTCCCCCATAGAATTTCCACTGAGAAGAGAAAATTAGAGGGTAGGGTTCAAGTTTCAACCACCAATAGCTTTAGGAACACATAAGACCACAAATGTGGTGCCTGGAATGGGTTCTAGACCTGGCTGAGCCCAAACTTTGGAACTCTTTTTGTTCAAACACAGGGAAGTTATCTTAAACAACAGATGCATTTAGCCAAAACAAGCTCTTCAGAGGGACCATTTGTCATTTGTACTCAGGCATTGATTTGTCTTTTTATCTACAAGAGTGTTCTCAACTATCCTGAAGAAATCGTCAAAATAGAGAGACTGATGTCATCTTGGACTGCTCTTTTTTACCTCCTCACAGTCGGCATCCTCTCCAGCAGCAAATCCTGCCAAGTCTATAAACAAAATCTCCCTCCCTACTTTGCCACCACCCTGGTACACATCACTATACTTCCCTGGATTATTATTATAAACTCCTACCTCATCCCTGTTTCCCCCTGCTCTTCTGTAGTGCATTTTTTTTATTTTCTAATTTTTTTGTGTTATGTTAATCACCATACATCATTAGTTTTCAAAGTGCTATTCCAAGATTCACTGTTTACGTATAACACCCAGTGCTCCATGCAATACATGCCTTCCTTAAAAATAACACTACAAAGGGCTGATATCCACGATCTATAAAGCACTTCTCAAACTCAACACCCAAAAAACTGATAATCAAGTCAAATAATGGGCAGAAGACATGAACAGATACTTCTCCAAGGAAGACATGCAAATGGTTAGCAAACACATGAAAAAATGTTCATCATCATTAGCCATCAGGGAAATACTGCAGTGCATTCTTGTCACAGTTACCATAGCCATGCCAGTAAATAAAAAAAATCTGGTCATTGTTCCTTTGCCTTAGAGGTGGCTTAGAAGTAACCTTCCAGAATAAAAGCTAAGACCTTGTTCTGATTTACAGATACTCCATGATTTGACCCTTGCTAATTCTCTGATCTTATCCCTACTATCCAAGCTATCATCATACTTCATCAGCCACCCAGTAAAACACTCTTCTCTGCTTCTTTAACATGTTAGCCATACTCTACCACAGAGTCTTTGCACATGCTGGTTCCTCTGATGGAATGCTCTTTGCTCAGACATCTGCATGCTTAACTCCCACACTTCTTACAGATCTTTACTCAAAATCACCCAAATGAGGTTCTCCTGGACTATCTAAACTTTTAACTCCATTCCTCTAATGATATTTTCTAATCTTCATCTAGGACTTATTTTTACTCCTTAGCAATTATCAATATCAAAAATACTATGAAATTCCTTTTTTCTCTTGCTTAATGTAAGAAATAATATGAGAACGCAAGCTATACTTAGGGAAATTTTTTTCCTTTTATTTCTTTTGCATCTTTGGAACCTAGAATACTACGTGCCATATGATAGTTGTTCTTAATAATTAATTGCTAAAAGAACAGCAGAATACAATAATACATGTATAGATGTATGGGCAAGTAACTAAGTAAATGGAATTGAAGTAGATGCAAATACTTGGTACATAGTAGACACTCAGTGATTTAAAAGATTACAAAAAGAGATGAATCATAACAAAGTAGTATCCAGGATGGTGATGTTACAGGGGATTTTATTTTATTCTTTAGGATTATCTACATCATACACTGATATATGATAAAATTTTATAATGATTTTTCACTTGTATAGAAGTTTAGTTAATAAAGTTTTTCTGGGACACCTGGGTGGCTCAGTTGGTTAAGTCACTGCCTTCTGCTCAGCTCATGATCCCAGGGTCCTGGGATCGAGTCCCACTTCGGGTTCTTGCTCAGAGGGGAGCCTGCTTCTCTCTCTGCCTCTGCCTGCCACTCTGCCTGCTTGTGCTCTCTCTCTCTGACAGATAAATACATAAAATCTTAAAAAAAAAAGTTTTTCCACATACCACATCTTGTTTTGTTCTCTGTGTGTTACATCAAATAGGATTATATTGCCTTTTACATGTGAAGAACAGAGGCCAAGAGAATATAAACTGATTATCCATGAGCTCACAGCTAGTAAGTGACAACAAAGGAAAAATTGAAGGAAAAATTGAATAAACAAAATTCTTTTGTTTATGTAAAGTGATGGGGGAATGACAGGAAAAATTTCCTTTTTTTTTTTTTTAAAAAAAACACAGGCTTCTATCAGAATTTCTACACACGAGGAGCTTGTTGTTGATAATAAGGTTAGAGATCTCTAGACTCGAGGCTAGATTTATAGAATGCTGGACAGAAAACTGAAAAAAGAATATTTTAAACTGTGGTAAAATTCACATAGAAAGTTGAAGATGGTACATTTTATGCTCTGTATACAGCTCCGTGGGATCCAGGCTTCTAATGCCATTATGCAACCAACACCACCATCCATCCCTGGAATGCTTTTGATCTTGCCAAAGTGAAACTCTATACCCATGCAACAATAACTGCTCATGCCCCCTTCCCGTCACCTCTGGCAATCACAATTCTACTTCCTTTCTCTAATGAATCTGACTCAGTACCTTATTTAAGTGGAATCAGATTTGTCTTTTTGTAACTCGCTTATTTCACTTAGCATGTCTTCAAGGCTCATTCATGTCTCAGGTGTTGGAACTGCTTTATTTCCTGAGGCTGAGTGATGTTCTACTGTATTTATATACAACCCACTGTGTATCCATTTATCTGGGGGTGGGCACTTGGATTGCCTCTACCTGGAGGCCACCATGAATAAAGCTACTATGAACAGCAGTGTACAAATACCTGTTTAAGATGTCTGCTTTCACTCCTTTGGGGTATATTCCTCAAAGGGGAATTGTGGGATAGTATGGTATTTAGAGGTTTATTTTTATGACAAAGAATGATGGTAACTAATAGACATCATTGCTAGGGAGTGGCTGCTTAAGCCTATACTTTGCTGGCCTTAAACATAAGAATACACCAGTACACAGGGTTTCCACCCCAAACTGCATTGCAGCTTTATTTTCTGCAAGAACAGTCATTCATGTAGTCCATGATCTCCTGAATGCCTGCCATTTGCTGTGCTTGGTAAACAGAAGGAATCCTTGCTTTTATGGGGTTTGCCATCATTTATGGAAGCTAGGCAGATATTGCATAAATCATAACAAATCATTACTTTAGGACTGTGATAACATGCTTTAATGAGAAAACACAGTGCATTGTGAGAGCACTGAGCTGGTGAGCTGTTAGGATGGCGAAAAAGGAGCCTTCTGCAAGAATCAGGAGAAGTTTTATCATGTAAATGGAAGTTCAGCACCTAAATAGCACATTTAGGGTGCTTGGGTGGCTCGGTGGGTTAAGCGACTGCCTTCGGCTCACGTCATAATCCAGGAGCCCCGGGATCGAGTCCTGCATTGGGCTCCCAGCTCCATGGGGAGTCTGCTTCTCCGTCTGACCTTCTCCCCTCTCACGCTCTCTCTCACTCTCTCTCAAATAAATAAATAAAATAAAATAAAAAAAGACTTAAATATCAAATTTATTTTGCGGAGTAAACAACTGATGTTAGGCATCATTAGATTACTCCCTCCAAATTTCAAAACCATGCTCTGAAGATTCAGAATAATGCTGGCAATATTCAGATGTCATCAGATGAATTAATTAGACTAATTAGCTTAAAGTTTAATTAAATAGTAGGTATTAAGTTCATTATCCCCATGATACTGATTTATATTTTTTTAAAGTAGTGGTTTGGGATTTTACCTGTAATTATTTTCCTCTATAATGTTTTATTTTCTATCTTGGTGGTTTAAAGATATGTCTATGTCTTGGGAAACTGTTGGAGAGGTCAGCTCTATCTTTCTGTCATTATTTTTCAATGATAATCAATTTCAGTTCTCATCTGTTCGAAGGCTAATATGGAACCAAGGGAGAGCCTGGGGACTCAAAGCTTTCACCATCATCTGTCAACAAATAGAAGTTATTTAAACATTAAAAATTTAAAAAAAACTTCTATTTTTATAAAACAATTTCAAAAGAGAGCACCCTGAAACACTGATAAGTCCTTAATAAACTAGGAGAATATTTCAAGTTCAATAAATCCCTTCTAAGTTACCCTTTCTCTTCCCCAGAAAGTATAATTCAGGTTAAAATCTGAGGATTTTGGAGGGGAGGAGGGTGGGGGGTTAGGTGAGCCT
Source organism: Mellivora capensis (assembly GCA_004024625.1). NCBI lineage: Eukaryota > Metazoa > Chordata > Mammalia > Carnivora > Mustelidae > Mellivora > Mellivora capensis. Next base: position 21,573 of record PISX010016755.1, on the reverse strand, counting down.
GGTGGTGGGTATTATGGAGGGCATGTATTACATGGAGCACTGGGTATGGTGCATAAACAATGAATTCTGGAACACTGAAAAGAAATTTAAAAAATTAAAATTAAAAAAAATTATAAAAATATTTGCTTAAGAACCCCTCAAAACAAATCTGACACACATAAACCATTTTATTTAATTTTTTTAAAAGATTTTATTTGACAGAGATCACAAGTAGGCAGAGAGGCAGGCAGAGAGAGAGGAGGAAGCAGGCTCCCCGCTGAGCAGAGAGACCCTGAGATCATGACCTGAGCCAAGACAGAGGCTTTAACCCACTGAGCCACCCAGGTGCCCCAGAAACCATTTTATTCTACTCCAATCAGTTATGGTGGGGCTCAGTTGCTCCATTTGTAAAATGAAGGTATATATTTATACTTGCCGTACTGGTCTCAAGAGAATCAGTGCAAGAACCAAATGAGATGAGACAAGATTAACGCAGAATGATTGAATCACAGAGAGAGCCACCAATGCAGGTTTCTAGAGGCAACTAATTGTTCACCAAAGATCTATATTCACTTTTCATATTTTGCAGTTGCTACTTGAAAGCACAACCCCATCAGCAACAACACTCCCCAGCCTCTTCCTGCCAGTCATGGCCCTGGGCTGACTCCTCAGTGGAATTTGCCCATAAAGGATTCAGGCCAGCCCCATACAAATCTCCCTCTCAATTCTTCACACTCTCTCACTTCCCTTTTGGTGGGTGGATGTAACACCCAAGGTGATTTGGGGAGCCACTGCAATAAAAATGACAAAACCGCCTTCAGCCTGGGTTCTTTTTCTTTTCTTTTCTTTTTTAAAGATTTTATTTATTTATTTGACAGACAGAGATCACAAGTAGGCAGAGAGGCAGGCAGATAGAGAGAGAGGAGGAAGCAGGCTCCCTGCAAAGCAGAGAGCCCGATGCGGGGCTTGATCCCCTGACCCTGAGATCGTGACTGGAGCCGAAGGCAGAGGCTTTAACCCACTGAGCCACCCAGGTGCCCCCTGGGATCTTGACTAAATATGAGGAGCAGAGCCCTCATCTCCCCGACTCCCCTGCCTCCCCACCCTCACTCCCAACTCCTGCTCTGCCACTGTATTCCAGGTAAGTAAGAAACTAGCTGTTCTGTCAATCACTGAGAGGGGATTTATCTGTTAGAGATTCTAGATTTTGCCTCATGGAGTAAGACACTGCTGTGACATTACAGACTTTATATCTATTACTGCATTTAGAGGAAAAATCAAGAATATTTTAAACATAAATCTTACTTTTTGGTTATATTGAAGTCATTTTCAAAGTTCTAAAAGAAGGTTGACTAGCCCTCAATTGAAAAAATAAATAAATAAAAGAGAAATGAATTTTTGAAGTGAAATAAAACCTGTGAAAATAGGTAACAGCATTTCCCCAAGTGAACTCAAAGTGATAATTGAAGACATCAAATGGATGGTCTGGTGTCACTAAGCTAGGGAAATTCTGGGTTAAACAAATAAGATCTCCTTGTGATATAAATATGTCAATGGCCAGAGCCTTTTATAAGCCAATGAATTCTGTAAGTCTCCCAAGAGTGAACAGGATGGAGGTGAAGTAAGTATTGTTCAAGGTTTTCCCCAACTTTGAACTCAAAACCTTTACTTTCCAAAGCATTTCCTGGAACAAGCATTTTATGAAGTATGCCTTGGAAGATGCTGACATAACATATAGTCTTGAGACTATTATAGAAGTGCGACCATCTTGCTCGCTCCCAAAGTTTTGAGTGTCTGTAAGGGGTCAGGCTAGAGGATAGGTAATGTTACTAATGCTTTCAGAGGTGCTGAAAAAAACATGAATGATCTTACTGGGACAATGGTGTGGATTAAATAATAGAATTGATGCAATTTTAAGTGTCCTGATGTTGGATTATTCTATGTTTATATAAGGGAATGTTGTTTTTATTAGGAAATGTGCACTGAAATATTTAAGAGCAAAGAGGCATGATATCCCTGGCTTATTCTCAAATGGTTGTTTTGGGGAAAAAATGCATATATAGGTGGTGGAGAGAAAGAGAAGGAGTGGAAAAGGAAGAGAGAAAAAGAGAGAAAGAAATACAAAGGGAGGGAAGAGAGCGGAAGGAGGGGAGCATGATAAGCCAATGGGGTAAAATAGAAATACTTGGTGAGTTTTGGTTAAACAACCTCAGGAAACTACTCCTGTCATTTTTCTGTATTTGATATTTTACACACACACACACACGCACACACACATGCACACACACTCACACTCACACGCTTCTAGAAAAAGTATGAAGAACAATGTCCTATAGTGAGTGAGTTCAATGTTCAGTGTAGTTGTGTCTCATTTCAAATGCATCCCACATGGTTACTTAAAACTGCCCTTCTCAAGTTGACTGGCACCCAAATCTGTGAATTTTGACTTGAAATGGCTCTTATCTCTGGCTGGAGGGGTGGTGCGCTGTCACCGGTTGGTGGGCAGAAAGTAAGTGCTGCTTTGTATTCTATATTGCTTCAGGAGGCTTCTGCTTTAAGAAACAGTTCAGACTTTTTTTTTTCTTTTTCTTTTTTGCCTTTCTAGTGAAAATTACAGCACGTGCGCTCGCTCTCTCTCTTTTTCCCCATCAATGAATAAGCCACATGCTGAAAAATAAAAGTCACAGACAATTTGCTAGGTTTCTGTTTTTCCTGGAGGAGAAGGATTGGAAACTCAGTAGCTGCTGATCAAGGAAACTATTAATATTTTGCCAAGTCAAGCTGACTGGCAGTAATTACCCCACAGATTACTTCTGTGCTGTGCTGTGGTTGCTCATTTGTTAGTTTCCCGCAGCTCTGAAGATCCCCAATGCCGGTTGCTGATACCAAGCCAGACCTTGTGTGTGTGTGTGTGTGGGAGGGGTTCCTGTTCCATAGCTTCCCTGTGATGCAGTTTCTGGGTAAGGCAACCCCTCAGTCCGACAGGCATTTAAAGCGAGGGAGTGGCAGGAATTCTCTGGACGCTGAGGATACCAATGTGTACTACTGCACTTTGAATACTTTCTGCCCCCCTTGGACTTTGTCCCCTCTTCCTCTTGCATTATTTCTCTCTTTCTCTCTCTCTCACTCCCCATCTAGTACTGTTTTTGTCATAGTCACTGCCTACCCCAAATAAACCTATCGATTGACAGCACTTCTCCTCTTCTAGCTTCTATTAAATTTTTTGAGTCCCCTTCTCAGAAAACTATCTTGAAAGAGAGGTATCTGAGGACCTGGCGTCTTCTTCCTCAGCAATGCCACACAGTCTGATTGGTCTCTCCAGACATGGCCAACCCTCCATGTTGACCACGGAGTGACATGTGGTCCTCAGGGGCCACTCACAGCACACAAACCCTAATGAAAATATCTACGAAAGGATGAGACCTCTTGGCCTGAGTTAGTCAGAGCCCCCTATGTCTGTGCCTTGTTTCACTGCGGAAATGGTTTGAAGATAGCTGAGGGAGGTTAACATCCTAATTACAATAGCTATCCATTCACTTTTGGTGCTAAAATCCTGGGACTCTTAAACATTATTATAGTCAGAGCTACAGCCATTTCTGGAAATTTAAGGAAGTTTTGCTCACTGGGGCATTCTCTAAAATTAGGTCTAATTTCTTCTGGATAATAAATGCTTTCACAAAGATGGAAAGAACCCTGGTGAATTTCCAAAGTAAAATGTGTAATAGGCTCTTGTTAAACTAATTCTTAAATGGAGTGATTTTTCCAAATATAGGCTAGCCTTGGGCGGTCTTAATGCATTACTTACTTTAAAGTGATTAAAGGTAACTCCTACCAAATCAATAGAAGAGATACTAAAAGGGGAACATTAAAACCAAAATTAGCATTCACTGAGGATACATATAAAAATAGTATGAGATCATGTTTTTATTTAAAAGTCCAACAAAATTATTAGAGGTTAAAGAAAAAGAAATGAGAAATTGGAGATATAATTGGACTGGAAAGCATCCCCCCTTACAGATATCTTCTAGAGAAAAGTATACTCTTCTCCTGCAAATTATCTAAAAGACATGAATGCTAACACCAACAGAAATGAAACCTGCTCTAATGTCTAGACAGCTAAATTATGATCAACTGTTAACTCTTCATTTAAACACCAAATACCTCTAATGATCAAGAATCGCTATTCTGATCCTCTGGGATGGCACAAAAAGAAGATGCAAATCACCCCATTTCTGTACATTTTAAAAAATGTCATCTTCATTAGGGTGTCTCAGGCTGATAACACAAGGGCTATGGAGTGATACATGATGGGAATCCAGAAAGACCTGAAGGGAATAGAACAGGGGCATAAATGGACAAGTTTTTTAGCTTGAAAGAGATGCCTTGAGAATGAATGAAATAAATTTTAACACCCGATCCATAGTAAACGGAAGGTATCCAGTACCATGACAGAATGCTGAATGCTGTTTTAAAAGCTTAAAGATATTTAATTCATAGGAGGCAAGTTAAGGTCCACAGTTCTCAGGTAACTAACTAAAATAGCCCTATGTCCCCCAGAGCATGCATTTTTCTGGGTGAATTGTTACTCCTGCCTTCACAGAATTCATACATTGGTTGATGTATACACATTGTTGGCAAGAAATGTGTGCAAGAGTCTACAAGTCAATATGAATGGTGATGATCTATACTGCCATGATTTCTGGGCAGCCCAAATGGAGGAGGTAAGAGGAAATCTAAAGGCAACTGAAGGTGACTTCTTGGGGAAGGTAAATCACATGAGCTGTGATTAATGCCTTAATGGGCTGAAGAGAGTTGGTTATTACAGATAAGAACAATAGTAAAGCTACCCATTGTTGAAGACTATAGACCATCTCGTCTCACTGAATCACCAGTCTCCTAAAGGGTGTGCCAAAGTAAATTATACTGCTTAAATAACAGATTTACACAGCATAAAGACACTACAAAACATAAAGCCCATTATGGCACACCTGGTGAACAATCTTCAGTGATAATATTGCTCTTTTCCATTAGAATGTCACACAATCAGCTAGGTCAAGTTCAAAGAGGGCCCTGAAGAGAATGTAGTTTCACTGCTGTCGACACACTCAAAGTGCCCAACTTTGCCTCAACTGTCTTGAGACCTCTGCTGTTCATCATGAATACTGCTTTATTTTCTAATTATTTAGAAATTAAGGAAAACACAGGACATTTTCGCTAGGATGGCAGGGTAATGGGGAAATGGAAGTGGCAGTCATCCTATGATAGCCTGAAATGAAGAAAGGCACAATTCAACATTTGCAAGACAGATTAGTGTAGTCGGTGTGTGTCCTGTATCTTTTGTTAAATATAAGTCAAAGGCTGTAAGCATCAGGCTCAAAGGCACAGAGATCAGAAGAGCGCATTCATTCATGGGATAGTGATCAGATCATCCGAAATGAAATGGGGGAACACCCCCTGGAGAATCTGAAAAGCCCAATGGACAGCTGGAAGCGCAGTGTGATTAGAGACCCTTCCAAGTCAGGCAGAGGAATGTCCTCTTTTACACAGCTGGCCCTTGGGGACTGAGGACCATTCTGCAGTGGGGGAGTGACACACCAAGGTAGCATTTAAGCATTTGTTGGGCAAGACTGTACCCACAGGAGCCAGCAGGGGTTAGATGAAATAAAGTGGGCCAGAATTACAGTTGTGACCATTAAAATGGAGGAGGAAGGCCAGAAGGAACAGGAAGAACCTTTAAAAGGAGATCAATTTCCCCAGTGCTATAGGAGATAAAAAGGTTGACTCAGAGTCAGCACTGCACACCCTGGGTTCTTGAGAAAGTCTGTGAGAGTCAGAGAAGGAAGCTTGCACTTTGAATCTAGGCTCTCACCTCCCCACTTCCCTAATGGGACAGTCCAACTTCACAGCTGTCACACACCTGACACTGGGTCTCTCCCTGCTCTCCAGCTTCTGAGAAGGAACCTTAACTCCTGCCACCCATGCCTTAGATTTCCGCTCTTCGGCCATGGCTCACTCTTTGTAAGCATCAGGAGAGGAATTAACAGTATTCCCTACATCATTCCTAAAGCGATTTGCCTCAGCATAAAACAGTGTTAAAGATTATATTATTCCTTAAATTATATTATATAAGATTATTATTTTATACAAGATTATTCCTAAAAATAAACACTTCTTAGAGTGAGTTAGAAAAAAGACAACCTTGGGGCCCCTGGGTGGCTCAGTCAGTTAAGCATATGCCTTTGGCTCAGGTCATGATCCCAGGGCCCTGGGACTGAGCCCCATGTTGGGGTCCCTGCCCAATGGGGAGTCTGCTTCTCCCTCTGCCCCTCCCCGCTACTCATGCACACATTCTTTCTCTCAAATAAAATCTTTTAAAAAATGTTTGGTTTTGCGTGATGCAAACACCAGAGGACTAGCTGTTTGAATTGTTCTCAGTCCTATTTAAAATAATCCCCAGGCATGGCAATATAGGCATTGTTCTCTATATTTACCAGAAAGGTAAGAAAATGAATTGAGCATATTTGTAGTTGCAGGTTTCCTAAATAAGGGAAAAACATGCTCAGAGACTAGGGTAGGGTAAAAATAGAAAGCTAAGCTGGTAACTAAATGTCATTTAAAAATCATTGTCCCCCCTCCCCCCCCCAGCACATGAATCATCTACTTGATGGTTTGCAAGCAGGAAAAAATACAATAAATCCTCTACTGGCCTCCCACAGAATCTTAGGAATTAGAGTCCAATTACTTTGAACTGTATACCACTTTGCTGACTACTTTAGTATGATACTTTCTCATCACTCTTTTTCTATCGGTCCACAAACTCTCCCCTTCCCCATCTTTCTCTGTTTTTTTAAAATATTTTATTTATTCATGAGAGACAGAGAGAAAGAGAGAGAGAGGCAGAGGGAGAAGCAGGCTCCTTGCAGAGGAAGGAGCCAGATGTGGGACTGGACCCCAGGACCCTGGGATCAGGACCTGAGCTGAAGGCTTTACTGACTGAGGCACCCAGGCGCCCTGTTTGTTTATTTCTACTAATGTCATGAGATAATCTCTTCCTAAGAAGTTCAATCAACCGATCAATAAAGCATCTCGCAACCGCCTGCACCCGCTCTCGGGATGCGGAGGCTTCAGCCTTGTAGGGTTCACACTGACAATCAAGCAGGTGACAAAAGTTCTCACGTCGGCATTACGGGAGCTTATTTTCAGACACCCGGACATCATGAGAAATGAGTAAAACACATAAATCATTCATCAGGCACCGGTGTGCAGAGAATAGTTCTATGCCCTTCAAGAAAAAGGTGCAAACCCTCCAATCTCTCTTAGACAGTCAGGTTCCCTCAGTTTCCTTGTCTGTTCCATTGTGGTAACAGTGTTTACTGACTCCCTGGGCCTCTGGGGAGGCTGAAAGCAGGTAAGGCACATGCAGCCCCTCGCTGCGTTTGGTGCACAAGGAATTCGCCACCCTCTTTGGTGGCAACCCGCTTCCCTGTATCCGAGAAAGATGCTCGGTCCCACAGTCCCCACTCCTCCCAGCACTCTGGTTTTTCACCAGCCTCTCTGCTTTTCCTGGCAACACCAACCACGGCTCTCTCGCTCTAGAGCTGAGCCTTCCTCGCTCTGTATCTAAGAAATAATTATTCTCCCAAGGTTACTGAGCAGAATCTGCACTCCTAATCTTGGATGTTGATTTCTGGAGAGTGAGTGACCTTTAAGGAAGGCGCCCCCTGAGAGCACCTGACTTGAGCCGTGAAATGCTGAATCATTAACAATTTAAAGCAGAAAAGAATTTAACCAAGTTAGACAACCTGTAATAGCTCCTGTGACTGGGGCCATTAGGACCATTTTGGTGTCATTCAGGCCAAACTAATGGCTGTGAAGAGAAGGCACCTGAAAACAAGTAGACTGATTCAGCTTTTCTATTTCCATTTTCAAACCCATTTGAAATTTCTCTGGTGTGTCTTCCTAGGCTGACATTTTTTCCCACATCAATTTCCATTCTAATTTGTCAAATAGTTTTTAACCTCCAAAGTCTACTAAAAACAAAACAAAACAGCACACACACACACACAAAACCTTTGCACACCAACAATCCTGAGGCTGCAGAGTAGAAAAGCTCTTTAGGGTTACTGTCAAATGCCTGCAAAGGCCACCAAGGCAGCATCGAGGAGCGGCGTGTGCTGGTGTCACGTAGCAGGGGGTGGTGTGGGCCTTGGAAGAATGCAGGGCACACGTCCCTCCTCTAAAGGCCTTTCCTATTAACAACAATGGTCAACACCCTGGAGGCCCATGACACGGTCTGCTAGGCAGGTGGGGCAACCAGCAGTCCGTAGCTCCTGATCTAATTCAAACCTCTATTTACAAGCAGAAATGCAGCTCAGAGTACCCTAAGTGCATTGTCTTAGGCCACCTTCGACGCCGAGCTGCCAGTGGGAACTTATGACTCCAGATCCCAAGCCCACAATTTCCTCTTCAACTTAATCCTGTACCTTCAGGTGCCGTGAGGAAATACACCAGGGTAAAGCCAGGTCTCTATAGAGTATCAACTGTGTTCATGACTCGGCTCTAAGACCTGGGGTGGATAAAAAAAAAAATCATCAATTTATAGCCCTTGTCCCGAAGACAGTAATAACCTTCAACCTCTTTTGTTAAATCTAAATCCTCTCACACACACAGGCCCCCACAAACACAGATCTTAGAGCGGGAAGGCAGCTCGGGGGAATTATCTGGTTTACCCCTGTCTTCAGGGAGATAAAGTACTAGCCGCCATTTAAAAATTGAGGTTACAAAGGCCCTGAAAAAAAGTGAGAAATGTACTGTAACAAAGAGGCTAGTCGTCTTGCTTTTTAGTATAGAGCTTCTCCCTGGAAGAGACACTTCAAACCTTAAGATAAAAAGTAATAAACTTAAGTATGTGCTAAAGCTTACAGTACAGATTCTACATGCTGAAGACACTGAAGAGAAGCTCCTGCTTCTCACCAGTAAAAGCCGAAACAGGTCTTAGGACTTCTTGGGAAAACCCACATTTAGGGGGCAGGGGGAGCGTTTAAAGTGTTGAAGGACTGCAGACACTGGTTTTGCTGTACACGTAGAGATTCCCCAGCATTTCTGAAGGTCAGACTTAGGTAAGTCACACTATGTGTCCCTGGCACAATGCTCACACTGTGGCACCAAGCAGACACGGAACCACCAGAAACAGTTTAGTTTACCACAGCAACCGTAGCCGAGTGGAAACCACCAGACCCCATTGCCAGAGGGGCTCTGCCCACGGCATGGCTGCCTCCACGTCCCTGCTTGGTTGCAGCTCCCACAATGCTGTGGGAACCTAGCATTTTGTACGAGGGAGTGGTGGGGGGATGTCCAAATGTCCCTGTCAAAGATCGAAGACTAAACGATATTTTTTGCATGTTCACGTGTGCCATGAAGCTATGATAACCAATAATTAGAATGTGTCTTTTATATTAATCTGAATACCCTTCATGCTTGATTGTCGATTTAGTGCTGTGCCTTGCTTCTTAGTTATAATTTCTTCCTCCCCTGACCTCAGGTTTAGAAGAAATACACTGTTAAGGTTTTCTTTTCTTTCTTTCTTTTTTTTTTGAAGATCTTATCCACTTATTTGAGAGAGAGAGAGGGAGAATACAGGTAGGGGAAGGAGCAGAGGGAGAAGCAGAGAATCTCAAGGAAATTCCTCACTGAGCACAGAGCTCCACGTGGGGCTCAATCCCACGGCCTTGAGATCACGACCTGAGCTGAAATCGAGTTGAACGCTCAACAACTGACCCACCCAGGCACCCTAACATTTTCTTTTTTTTTTTTTTAACATTCTTTTGTTCAATTTGGTTTTATTTACTATCAAAGTAAAACCAGAAATGGTAGGTTTTTTTAAAAGATTTTATTTATTTATTTGACAGACAGAGATTACAAGTAGGCAAGAGAGGCAGGCAGAGAGAGAGAGAGAGAGGAGGAAGGAAGCTCCCCGCGGAGCAGAGAGCCCGATGCGGGGCTCGATCCCAGGACCCTGGGATCATGACCTGAGCCGAAAGCAGAGGCTTTAACCCACTGAGCCACCCAGGAGCCCCCAGGTTTTGTTGTTGTTGTTGTTTTTTAATTGCTTGTATATAATATACAGAATTTTGCCTAAATTGACATGTTCCTGCCCCTGTCCCTATATCCCCAATTTGCCCCTTTTTTGGTCTTTGTGGATGTCATCTGCCATCTTGGATATTGGTTTGGAGACTATGTAAAAAACTGCATCTCTTCTTATCTGTTTATAATTGCATTTTATAATTTTCAGCAAGTGTGTAGAGATCTTTCATATGTAAGTGGTTCCTAAGTACACCCAGCAGCCATTTTATGTCATAGTCTCTCTCACTGGGGTTCATTTGTGTAAGTTTTCACTTGGCAGGAGCAAACAGGGAAGGGGAGGGAGGTCTTGCAAGGCTTACAACACGTGAGAAAGGGTCTTCATTTTCTCATCAAAAGACAACTTTTCCGACTGTAACATTTATGGGATTCATTTTTCAACTCCACTCCTTGCTGCAGTCCTCTTAAGGAGAATTCTTGATCAGTGTCACTTCGGTTCTTTTACAAGATTTTTCTGTTTTTACATTGGAAACATATATTTTGCCTGGGTGTCGTTGAGTGTGGTTGTCTTTCCACTTATTTTATATGGTTCTCAATGAAATCATTCAGTAAATCCAGCTCAGAAAATGTTTTCTGATTGTGGCTTTGAAGCGTTAGTCTCCGTTCTGTTCTTTTCCTCAGGAATCTCTATAAGAATTCGGAGAAATTTCTGTAACTCGGTCTCTATCCACCATAGTAATCATCTTAATTTTCTTCTGCTTTATCACTCTGCTTCCTTATTCATTTCCAGGAAAGCACTTCAATTTTATTCTTCACTTAGCCGATTTACTTTTTCTCAGTATGAATTCTGCAGTGATTCCGAACTGGGTTTTAATTCTGTTACTGCCCTTTCAGTTCCCTTACAACGTTTCCTATGTCATTTCCTTCAATTCTCGGACATTTTTGTCTGGCTGACCTGTCTTTATGGATTTCCATTCCTCTGCTGAGGAGAAATCACAATGACCTTTCCCTGTTCCACCACTTCCCACCCCTCAGTTTTCTAAACCTTTCCTCTGGTTTGTAAAGTAGGTCATTTTTAGAAGTGTGTTTTTCTCCACATCTTCAAAATGATGCTTCTGTTCCTTATTCTTTCATTTTTGTCACAGACTCTGGATTGCCTCTACTGACCCCAAGAGGAAAGAGCAGTGTAGACGCGGTGTAGACACACACCATCCCCATGGGGACCGACTGAAATGCCTTGCTCACAGGGCTGCTCAGCTGTGGCCCCTGGGGGTTGTGAAGGTGCTCATCTGTTACAACTCTGAACATGTAATTCACGAAGGATGTTGTCTGGCTGACATGCCCATTCGCATCCCCTGTACCTTCTCCTGCTTAAGGAGCTTTGTACCTGGAAACTGCACCTCCCAAGACACTGATGTCTTGGCTCTACCCTAGTTCTGGCTGTTGTTATTTTGGGATTACAGCCACTCACTAGTTGGTGTACATATACGTATATCTATTTGTATGTGCACATATGTGTATTCTTTGTGCATCTGTATATATGTGCATATATTAAATAAGCATGTGTATGTGCCAGTATGGGCACAGATACAGGTCCAAAGGTAAAGCACATCCTTTCTGGAGAAGGGAGGAATTCTGTCCTTACAATGGCCCGACAGGGAAGTACCTTTAACTGTGCCCTTTTAATGCAGTTTTATAAACCTTAAAAGTTCCCAAGATCCCTCTAAGAGGTTGGTAAGAGACTGATTGCCATTCCTGGCTTCTGATGATGGAGTGATTCCTCATTCTCTGTTTTATCATCTACATTTTAGTAGATGGTTAAGAGAGACTAAGTAAGATGCCATTTTTAATCCAAGAGGCCCTGTTTTACATCTCCCCATTCCAGATGTTTACAACTAAGATAAAAGCAATCTGAGATGTAACTTGGTTCTGAATGCCTTTGAAACTCTCCATTTTATCAACATGTACCATGATGCCCAGAGGGGACGAGGAGTGTGTGCCCAAGGTCCCAGAGCTTGTGACAAAACCCAGACCATAACTCAAGTATCCTGACTTTAATAATGATGAGACTCTACAGGGTTCTGGAGATAAAATGATAATGATAGCTATTTAAAAAAAAACTACCATGTCTGTGTGTACCTTTGCTTTCCCAGTCCTTAGGGAAAGGAGGAGTGACTCTCATTATTCTTGAAGCACTGTCCTGTCACTAACAATAGCCAGTTCCCATTTCTTATTCTCTGAAATGAGCAAAAACCCCACAAAGGTAGGGAGGCTGACTTCATACACATAGGGGAAAATGACCTTCCTATAGTCTGTGTACAAGATTTTAAAAAGTACTGAGCCTCTGTAGATCCTCTGAAAGTCACGAACTGGATGTCTCTCTCTCAATCTCTCTCTCTCTCTCTTTTTTTTTTTTTTTCCTCAACTGCTTACGGCTAACTGCAGCCTAGAGACAGGCCAAAGGTTTTTCAATTCATGCAATTGCCAGACACTTTTCCTTCCCCCTATAAGCCAGGCACAGCCCCCAAAACCAATTTTGCAAAGTGCCACATTCTTTCTAAATATTCCATGGATTTCATTATGCATTTAAAAAAATGTAGCCCTGAAGCTAATAATAAGATAGGCACTGAAAACATGTTCCTTTTGAATTGGTTCTATAATACTGGTTGTTAATGAAGCTTAGAGAGATCTAGCAAGGAAGAACACTTTTCACATTCAAAATGCACATACACTGACCATCTTGACGCAAAAGTCACTCTAAAGTCAAGAGGTTCCTCGGGCTTCTGCTGTTATAATTTCACTAAAATACAATACATTCGGCTCTGTGAGATGCACCTGTGATTGCCTTCCCACTCATCTCCATCCCTTTACTTGGTATGACCCTAATTTTCTTTTTGCTCCCATACCTCCCTGCCCAGCCTATACAACTGGGATACTAGCTCCCGGACTTGTGACTCTGGCCCAAGCCAATGATCATAATCACGCCCCCTGGCCACAGTTACTGGTCCAGAGATGAGCACATGACACCATTCAGCCCAGTAAGACAGGTGGTGAGTTTTGCCTGAGGCTCCTGGAAAAGAAGCCCTTGGGTCTTCAGGAAGAGCTCGAAAAACAGCACCACCCCTTCCAGAAAATGAACAAGAAAGAGAGAATAAAGGGAAAATTTTACCACCCTCAATTTATATGCAAGACTTATTAGGGGAACGATAAGGGAACTAATAAGAAAGTTTAATTGCCAATCAAGTGAGAAGGCTTGTTTTCAGAGAATAATTCCTTAGGATTAAATACGGTTTTCTAAAGACTTCTGCAAAGGGAATAGCTTCTGCAGCAGGAGAATCTGGCACAGTGTATGGTGAAGTTATCATTCTTCTCAGGAAGACAAATCCTAGAAACATCAGGAGATTTAAAAAATAATAGCTATTCTTTTTGACAGTTAGCTGATCAATGTAATTTGAACTGTCATTCAAATAGACTAAAAAAGCCTCGGTAACTTTATGAGAGGTAGTGGGCTTTGGAGAACATATCAAAATCATATGTCTAATTTTTCTTTTTGGCTTTCCTCAAAACAAAAGCAACACTATTCTAGCACTTTTTTTCATTGCATTTTCAAAACATGAAACATGGGTTGTAGAGGTAATCACTGACTTCCATGATAAAAGCCATAAATCAAAGAAAAGAGTAATACTTTGAGAATTATGCAAACTGATTAAGTATTACATGGCAGCGGGGTGCAGTTTGAAACATAGATAACCTGAAATCTGACTTTTAGAGGTCAGGAGAGAAAGGGTTATTGTTTGCATGGAAAAGCTACTTATGCAATTAACTGAAATTAATTATGTTTTCATAAATTGTATAAACACATCACAGATCTGGATTTTTGGCTAATTAAGCTTTAATTTAGTTCAGAAAACTAAACCATATAAGCTTTTACGGGAAACCAGTGCTCACCCATTGAAAGGAAAGAGGTAAAATCATAGTTTTAGGAAACATCTGGAGAAATAAACAATTTAGAAAAGCTGTAAAAACAGAAATTATAGTCAATTATCCAAGATGCAAAGCCATATTTTGAGGTTATGCTGTCCTTCATTCTCTCAAGAGTACCCCTTAATTAAATGCAAATAATCAGAAATGGCAATTAATAGATTGCTGTAATTCCCTGATTAGAGAGTAGAGCCCATTTACAATACTTTAAGTTGCTATGGACTCAGAAAAAGCAGACAGAGTGTATATTCACCTATCGTCCCCCAGTGTGTCAATTATTGAATGATTTTTCTGAAATGGCTCCATCTCCACGACTAGCTACAAGGTCAGCAGCCATCATGCCATCACCATGATTTCTAGGGCATTTGGACAATTGATCTTCATTGACAGACACGGGTATTGGCTTTGAACAGACCAGTGACAGCCACAGGGCTTCCAAGAGGGTGGGGCTTTCGAGCCGCCTTACATAAGCATCACATCGTACCAATCAGGAATGAGTCACTGAAGGTCAGTTGGCCTCTCATAAATGACACGGTGCAGAGCAGGGACCTGAGTGTCACATGTATTGTCCTTTCTGTCTCCTACCCAGAGCTTGCCTTCCAACAACGATGACTGAATGACAACTCCTCACCACACTGACACTGTCTAGGCAGTGCCTTTTCCCATCAGGGCCTTGGCTCTTCCCTCTCCCTCCACCTGCAACCTCCCTCAGCCTCGTCCCCAGCTGCCTCAATTCCATTCTTCAGGCTTCTACTAAAATCCGCCTCTTCACAGAGATATATGCTCACCTGGGTCTCCGGCACGATGTTGCATCTCTATTTCGTTCAGGGAACTCATGATACACAATTACTTTGTTTACTTAGTAGCTTGCTCCTTTACAGGCTGTCTCATTCATTAGAAAGGTTATAGTTTCCTGTGTTTCAGGCAGTTCTAAGTTGAATCAGCAATAACATGGACATATAAAATACTGCATGACTGTGACTCTTATAGCAATGATGATTTTTCAGCCACACCCAAGTTACACTTGCTTTTAAGACGCCATTAGTCATTCCTTTAAAAGTGAGCCTATGACTCTCCGCTAAATTTCAGCAACCACATCTCTTTGCAAGGCAATTCTGCAAGTGGTCAAGTTGACATTAATAATGGCAAGCATTTACTGATGTCGACTCAGCTCTACCTTCTGTTTAAATCTTCATCAGAACTCTGCAAAGTGAGTATTAGAAATCCCATTACTATAAATGAGTAAATCAAGGCTCAGAGAAGTTAAGCTACTTTGCTAGTTATCACCTGGCTCATCAGTAGCAGAGCTGAGGTTCCAACCTGAGTTTGACTTCTCTAAACCCATTAAACCACACTGCCTCTAACACTACATTTTTCACACAACAGGATCTTTCTAAAGCATCGGTGGGCACTGTGGCTTCAGAACAACTCTGGACAATGAGTCAAGAAGCTGGACAGTCTGGAGTGAGAGTATTTGTTCCAATGTAATTAAGTCTCCTGGTTGTGAGGCCGCCTAACCCCTCCGAGTTCGATAAGTGATTTGTCCAATATGAGAGAAAAGAATCAATAAAGTCCATTAGAAAACAGAGAAGACAATTTCTCAATAAAATGCGGGAGGCATACCACCAGTTGAGAGTAATAAGTATTCATCATAATGGGCATATATTAAGAAGGTTCTAGAAATCAGTTCATCTTTGAGCTATTGCAGACCATCAGCATTCTTCGTGTACCCTGCTGTTGACTCTTTGTGACATTATTGGAATGGTCCAAGCATGGAGACTTAGGGCTCTGAGGAACAAAGACCATGATCTTTCAGTGAACAGGGTATCACAGGAGAATGTATGGCACAGTTATTAGGAGTTCTGGGTTCACACTGGCTTTGTGTTCCAGGTCTGTCACTTACTGCAACCATGGGAAAGTGACTTGACCTCTCTTTGAAGCCTCAACTTTCTCATCTGGTAAAAGGGGAAATTAAGTTCAGTACCATGCCTGGCACAAATAAGAACAATAATCTCAAAAATGCCATCCTACTAATGACAATCTTCCACTCGGCAATCTTGCAGTCATTGCACCTCTGAGTGGTCAAATACTGTTTTGTGCCAATGAAGAAAGCAAAGCCCTATTGTAAACAAGCTTCCTTTTTTTAATGGAGAAGTTATTTGTATTAAGTGAGGGGAATCACAGTCTGTACTCACCCTCACAGGTGAGGTCCCTAATTCAGCCATGACGAAGCTAAACGGCTCTTAAAGCAAGTAAAGCAAGAGATTGCCAACGTCGCTTTTTCCTTTGCCTTCCTTTGTTCACTTTCACCTTTGGCATCTGTGCAATCACCTCGTCTTGAAAGTCCCCTCTTTGATTATGCCAAATCCCCCCTTCATAGATTCTTACCGCATCCACTCATCACAGTGGTATTTTTACATTTATCTGTTTGATCATGTGCTTACTACTTGCCTCCCCCACAAGACAGCCAGCTCCTTCAGGAAGGAACAGCATTGGCTTTTGTTCATTGCCATACCTCCAGCCCCTGATATGGTGCTCAGTCAAGAGGAAGAGATCATTAAACATGTGTTGAGTACATGACTGTTATTCATTCATTAGGCTATAACCAGATAGTAACTAGATAAACAACAGATTTGAAGAGCTGATGATTTAAAACAGGAGCTATTCACCTAATTGGGTCCAGGAAACGATTTTTTCAAAGAAAACCACAAAGTCAGAAGCACAAGGCTCTCCACCAGTGAATAAACAAACACAAATTATCCCCGCTTTCATGAAATCCTCCTTGCCAAACCGCAATGCAGGTTTCAATGGAGAAAATCTGAAATTCCTTATGTGAACTGTAAAGCATTCATTTCTGAGACAGCAACCAGCTATGTACGGCAGAAAGCTGGCTTAACCTACTGAATGACTGAGTGACCCAAATGATCACTCTCCTCTATCTTTGGGTTTTAGGAACACACTTCCCCCCTTTTACCTTGGAATTAAGAGATTTGCCAGAGAGAGAAAACATGCTTACTAAACATGGATGATCACAGTCTCATGTATTAATGGCCCAAACTCCCTGATACTGACCAACCCAATTTAATGGCCAGCTAAGGAACAAGAATGTGCTGAGTCTTTTTCCATATATCCCATAAACAATGGCTTCATGACTTGCTTCAATCTAGAAAAGGCAACTGTGGTTGAGTTCTACAGCTCACTGTTCATTCTTACGTATTCTCAAGTTGGGAGGTTGACTACAGCACTTACTAGACATGAGACCCTTACACAGATCTCAGAGCCTGGCCAGCCCCTTCAGTCAAAAGGGCAAAATTAAATGATCCCTGCCATGTCTCTCCCATTTGTAAAGAATAACACAACACAATAGGTGTGAACAGGCTTCCAAAGGTATGAAGAACTTTTACAAGAGTAAGGATGCTACAAGGATAGAATGGAGATGGTTTCTTTTATTGTGTCCTTTGGAGTATAGCAGGCACCTAAAAATGCCTGTTGAAATAAAATGATGATTATGCCAACATGGTAAAGATAACAATTCCATGAATCTTACCACTGTTAGTTTTTTGAGAAGGCAATCACACACCAGAGGCCTTCACAATGTCTGGTCATAGCAAGTACTTGCTAAATGGCTATATAATGACTCACATATTTTACACTAAAAAGGGCTTACACTGCTCCCAAATTCTACTCACTAACTCCTTCTTTAACAGTAAACACAAAGAAGCACCTGGGTGCTCAGTAGTTTAAGCATTTGACCCTGGACTTTGGCTCAGGACCTGGATCAAGCCCCACATTGGGCTCTCCCTCTGCCTCCTCCCCACCTCTCATGCGTGCTTTCTCTATATATAAAATAAATAAATAAAATAAATCTTTTTAAAAATGTAATATGGAGGGCACCTGGGTGGCTCAGTGGGTTAAGCCTCTGCCTTTGGCTCAGGTCATGATCTCAGGGTCCTGGGATCGAGCCCCAAATCGGGCCTCTCTGCTCAGCGAGGAGCCTGCTTCCCCCTCTCTCTCCGCCTGCCTCTCTGCCTACTTGTGATCTCTCTCTCTCCCTGTTAAATAAATAAGTAAACAAACAAACAAACAAATAAATAAATAAATAAAATCTTTTAAAAAATGCAATACGGAATGCCTGGGTGTCTCAGTCACTTACGTGTCTGCCTTCAGCTCATGTCATGTTCCTGGGGTCCTGGGATTCAGCCCTGCATCAGGCTCCCTGCTTAGCAAACAGTCACTCTACCCTGCTGCTCCCTATCCTTGTGCTCTCAGTCTGTCTCTTTCTCAAATAAATAATAAATTTTTAAAAATTTTAAAAATTTAAAAAGCAATAAACAGAGTACCTACTATTAGAAAAGTAAATTTTAAGAGATGCTAAAGACTCCTCCATTTAATTAATTTGGCTGATAATTAAAATCTGGTCAAAACACATAATTTTCTTTACATAAGCTTTTCAGCTAGAAGGTTTCTTTGTGAAATAGAAGGGTTCTGTTCCTACCAAGGAATTCATTTCTAGTCTTTAACTCCTAATTTATCAAAGCAACAGTGGTTAGCTTATTTACATGTGGCTTAGTGAGGCAAAAAAATAACTCAAAAAGCAAACAAACCATGATTCTTAGAGCACAAGAACCAGTTATGTAGTTAGTCTGACTCCTTAAAATACTCATGAGGATAAAATTGCTTGAGTGGTCAATGGCTGAACCAGTACTGAAGTAGTTTTTGGTTTGTTTGTTTTTTGAGAGTGAGAGGGAGAAAGCAAGCGGGGGTGGTGGTCAGAGAGGGAGAGAGAGAATCTTAAGGAGACTCCACGCTCAGTCTGGAGCCTAACATGGGGTTCGATCTCACGACCCTAAAATCATGACCTGAGCCAAAATCAAGAGTCAGCCATTTAGCAGACTGAGCCACTCAGCCTCCCCCACTGAAGTGGTTTCAAAGTGCCCATTCCTCCTTACTCTAAGCTACACACTAACCATCATGGCCATTGGACACGATACAATTAAATATATTACTAGCTAACAACATGTGTATTTTTTTTTTTGACAGTAAACATCTCTAAAGAAAGCTGAAAGCCCAAATTTTGAAGTTAGACACACCAGGATCTGTATACTGGCCCTGCCCCTTAGCAGCTGAGGGAGTCAGGGAGGTTAAGCAGGCAGTCTGTGCTTTGTCTCCCCTAGCACCTCCTCACAGGGTCCTGGTGAGAAAGGAAAGAGCTAACACAGGCAGGCACTTCCCACTGTGCTCCATACAGGGTGCAGGGTTCACATGGCTCTTAGCAGGTGGTGTTAATAGGGCTGCGTCAGACTACTTCCCAAAGAGGGTTTCAACGCCATCTCTGGTCTGGTTTCCTGTGACTGTCATAGCAAATTACCATAAAACTGATGGCTTTAAAGAATTATTCTCTCACAGTTCTGGAAGCTCGAAGTCTGAAATCAGGGTGTCAGGAGGGTTGCCCTTCCTTCTGGATGCTCTAGAGGAGAGTCCTTTCTTTGACTTTTTCATCTTCCAGAAGCTACCTGACATCCCCTGTGCTGGCAGCAGCCGTCTCTCTGCCTCTGTGGCCGAACCGCCTTCTGTCTTCTCTCCATCAACTCTTACTCCACCTGACTCTTATTCTGACACTGATCACTGGATTTGGGGCCTGACTAGGTAATCCAGGATGATCTCCTTATATCGAGATCCTTATTTTAGATAAGGCCAAATACGGTGACATTCAGTGGTTCCAGCGATTAAGCCAATGACATATGTTTTGGGGAGCCACCATTCAACCCATTACAATCTCCCATCCTACACGCTTTTCTAGAAACTTCAAGTCCCTCATGTAGAGGTAGAGTCCATGTGCCCTTTCCTTGATCTAGAAGGATTTTGTGTCTGCCTTCACCGACAGACTAAAAGGAAGTGATACTGCCTGACTCCTGAGTCTAGGTTGGACCAGGATTATGCACTCCCACCATGTGTAAGGGAAACACACATTCCAGAACCCAGCTGCCACATGGAAAAGAAGCCCAATTAGCTGACATGGCCACATGTAGACTGCCTGGCTTGTTGAGGTCCCATTTCTAAGATGTGCCCATATATATAAGTAAACATGCCTCTAGATGATTCCAGGCTTACCTGTTGAGCCAACCCTAGTCCGAATCTTCCCAACTCAGGGGCTCAATATCAGGGAGCAGAGAGAACCCATTCCCACTGAGTCTCACCCAAACTAGATATTCCTGAACAAAATTAATTACTGCTGTTACATCAAGCCATTAGGTTTGGGGGTACTTTGTTGGGTAATAATAGATAATGAGACAAATTACTCATTAAATAATTGAACAGATTAAGATTTTAACATTTTTAAATGGCACATGAGATATATTTCCTGGCACATAACATCTTGGATTGTTATCTAAATACAGTATGAACACACACACACACACACACACACACTCACTTCTAGAGGAAAAAAAATGATTCAATCTCTCTCATTCTGAGTCAAGGAGTATGGGAGGGTCCAGTAATTAGAGAAACTACTTAAGCTCTGGAGGGATGACCTTGTATTTCATCCGGTCCAAACTGCTTATTTTTTTTTACAGATTGAGAAGATAAGGGTTAGAAATGGTCCCTGACCCTCCCCCCCACTTAATAGAGCTGTGTGTCCAAAAAAGGACCACCTTGCTCCTTATAGGCAATATGAAAAACCTGTCATTGTCTCACTATCTTCCCGGTGAGGAGCACTGAAAGGAAGAGAGGGGACAGAGAACAGGTGTGTGGAAAAGGAACAAGGCCATTATAACCAGTTATTTGGGGGCACCTATTCATGAGATTATGAGAAACTTTCTTCTCATCCTCCTGGTAAATGGAGTTTTATTTGCTTTTTGTTTTTCTACCTTAATCCCATGGCCTCATGTCCAACAAATTGTCTAGGATACAGAAAGAAAACACAAAAATGACTGTATGGAGAGAATGAAAAACTTTTTTGTTCAAAGGTGCGAGTATACCCACCAACACCCATCCAAAAGGTAGGTTAGCAGGTTCTGGTCATGTTTATAACAGAGAACTCCCTGCTGTGATGGAGATGTTTTCTATGTGGTCTCCTGAGGAGAGGAGCTGTTGAGTATCTGCGAGGTGGCTCATGCGACTGAGAAATTGAATTTTTAATATTATTTCATTTTGGGGTGCCTGAGTGGCTCAGTGGGTTAAAGCCTCTGCCTTCTGCTCAGGTCATGATCTCAGGGTCCTGGGATCGAGCCCCGCATCGGGCTCTCTGCTCAGCGGGGAGCCTGCTTCCTCCTCTCTCTCTCTGCCTGCCTCTCTGCTTACTTGTTATCTCTGTCAAGTGGATTAATAAAATCTTAAGTCAGGAAATGACAGATGCTGGCGAGGATGTGGAGAAAGGGGAACCCTCCTACACTGTTGGTGGGAATGCAAGCTGGTGCAACCGCTCTGGAAAACAGCATGGAGGTTCCTCAAAAAGTTGAAAATAGAACTACCCTATGACCCAGCAATTGCACTACTGGGTATTTACCCTAAAGATACAAACGTAGTGATCCG
>PISX010016754.1:0-45267 GCA_004024625.1 Mellivora capensis | reverse complement strand
AGATATTTGCAAATGACAGTACAGACAAAAGGTTGATATCCAGGATCTATAAAGAACTTCTCAAACTCAACACATGCAAAACAGATAATCATATCAAAAAATGGGCAGAAGATATGAACAGACACTTCTCCAATGAAGACATACAAATGGCTATCAAACACATGAAAAAATGTTCATCATCACTAGCCATCAGGGAGATCAAATTAAAACCACATTGAGATACCACCTCACACCAGTTAGAATGGCCAGAATTAGCAAGATGGAAACAACGTATGTTGGAGAGGATGTGGAGAAAGGGGAATCCTCTTACACTGTTGGTGGGATGCAAGTTGGTGCAGCCACTCTGGAGAACAGTGTGTAGATTCCTCAAGAAGTTAAAAATAGAGCTTCCCTATGACCCTGCAATTGCGCTACTGGGTATTTACCCCAAAGATACAGATGTGGTGAAAAGAAGGGCCATCTGTACCCCAATGTTTATAGCAGCAATGGCCATGATCACCAAACTGTGGAAAGAACCAAGATGCCCTTCCATGGACGAATGGATAAGGAAGATGTGGTCCATATACACTATGGAGTATTATGCCTCCATCAGAAAGGATGAATACCCAACTTTTGTAGCAACATGGACGGGACTGGAAGAGATTATGTTGAGTGAAATAAGTCAAGCAGAGAGAGTCAATTATCATATGGTTTCACTTATTTGCGGAGCAAAACAAATAACACGGTGGACATGGGGAGATGGAAAGGAGAAGGGGGAGTTGAGGAAAATTTGGGGGAAGATGAACCATGAGAGACTATGGACTCTGAAAACAACCTGAGGGTTTTGAAGGGGCGGGGGGTGGGGGGTTGGGGGAGCCAGGTGGCGGGTGTTATGGAGGGCACGCATTGCATGGAGCACTGGGTGTGGTGTAAAACTATGAATTCTGTTATGCTGAAAAGAAAATAAATAAATGAATGAATTAATTAATGGAAACAAATAATGAAAAAAATAATGAAAATAATGAAAAAAAATAATGAAAACAAAACTGTTCAGAATCTTTGGGAAGCAGCAAAGGTGGTCCTAAGAGGAGATTATATAGCCATACAAGCCTTTTTCAAGAAACAAGAAAGGTCTAATTACACAACCTAACCCTAAACCAAAAGGAGCTAGAGAAAGAACAGCAAAGGAAGCCTAAACCCAAGAGAAGAGAAATAATAAAGATCAGAGCAGAAATCAATGAAATAGAAACCAAAAGAACAGTAGAACAAATCAACGAAGCTAGGAGCTGGTTCTTTGAAAGAATTAATAAGATTGATAAAACCCTGGCCAGACTCATCAAAAAGAAAAGAAAAAGGACCCAAATAAATAAAATCATGAATGACAGAGGAGAGATCATAACCAACATGAAAGAAATGTGAACAATTATAAGAACATATTATGAGCAACTATATGCCAGCAAATTTGACAATATGGAAGAAATGGATGCATTCCTAGAGACATATAAACCACCAAAACTGAACCAGGAAGAAACACTAAACTTGAACAGACCAATAACCAGTAAGGAGATTGAAGCAGTCATCAAAAATCTTTCAACAAACAAGAGCTCAGTGCCAGATGGCTTCCCAGGGGAATTCTACTAAACATTTAAAGAAGAATTAATACTTATTCTCCTGAAACTGTTCCAAAAAAAAAAAAAATAGAAATGGAAGGAAAACTGCCAAACTCATTTTATGAGGTCAGCATTACCTTGATCCCAAAACCAGATAAAGACCTCATTAAAAAAGAGAATTACAGACCAATATACTTGATGAACACAGATGCAAAAATTCTCACCAACATACTAGCCAATAGGATCCAACAGTACATTAATAGGATTATTCACAATGACCAACTGGGATTTATTCCTCAGCTGCAAGCTTGATTCAACATACGCAAATGAATCAATGTGATACCTTAATAAAAGAACAAGAACTATATGATACTTTTTTAAAATAATTTTTTAAATTTATTTATTTGTCAGAGAGAAAGGGAGAGAGAGCGAGCGAGCACAGGCAGACAGAGTGGCAGGCAGAGGCAGAGGGAGAAGCAGGCTCCCTGCCGAGCAAGGAGCCTGATGTGGGACTCGATCCAGGATGCTGGGATCATGACCTGAGCCAAAGGCAGCCGCTTAACCAACTGAGCCACCCAGGCGTCCCCCATTTGATACTTTCAATAGATGCTGAAAAACCATTTGACAATTTGACAGCATCTTTTCTTGATCAAACATCTTCAAACTGTTGGGATAGAGGGTACATTCCTCATTATCATCAAAGCCACCTATGAAAAACCCACAGCGACTATCATTCTCAATGGGGAAAAACTGAGAGCTTTTCTGCTAAGATCAGGAACAAGGCAGGGATGTCCATTATCACCACTGCTATTCAACATAGTACTAGAAGTCCTAGCCTCAGCAATCACACAACAAAAAGAAATTAAAGGCATCTGAAACAGCAAAGAAGTCAAACTATCACTCTTTGCAGATGATATGATACTTTATGTGGAAATTTCAAAAGACTCCACTCCAAAACTGCTAGGACTTGTACAGGAATTCAGTAAAGTATCAGGATATAAAATCAGTGCACAGAAATCAGTTGCATTTCTATACACCAACAACAAGACAGAAGAAAGAGAAATTAAGGAGTCAATCCCATTTATAATTGCACCCAAAACTATAAGACACCCAGGAATAAAACTAACCAAAGAGGCTAAAAATCTATACTCAGAAAACTATAAAGTACTCATGAAAGAAATTGAGGAAGACACAAAGAAATGGAAAAATGTTCCATGCTCCTGGATTGGAAGAACAAATATTGTGAAAATGTCTATGCTACCTAAAGCAATCTACACATTTAATGCAATCCCTATCAAAATACGATCAATTTTTTCAAAGAAATGGAAAAAAGATTCCTAAAATTTATATGGAACCAGAAAAGACCCCTGATAGCCAGAGGAATGTTGAAAAAGAAAACCAAAGTTGGTGGCATCACAATTCCAGACTTCAAGCTCTATTACAAAGCTGTCATCATCAAGACAGTATGGTACTGGCACAAAAATAGACACATAGATCAATGGAACAGAATAGAGAGCCCAGAAATAGATCCTCAACTCTATGGTCAACTAATCTTCAAAAAAGCAGGATAGAATCTCCAATAGAAAAAAGACAGTCTCTTCAAAAAATGGTATTGGGAAAATTGGATAGCCACATGCAGAAAAATGAAACTGGACCATTTCCTTACACCACACACAAAAATAGACTCAAAATGGATGAAAGACCTGAATGTGAGACAGAAATCCATCAAAATCCTTGAGGAGAACACAGACAGTAACCTCTTCAACCTCAGCTGCAGCAACTTCTTCCTAGGAACATTGCCAAAGGCAAGGGAAGCAAGGGTAAAAATGAACTATTGGGACTTCACCAAGATCAAAAGTTTTTGTACAGCAAAGGAAACAGTCACTAGAATAGGAGAATATATTCACAAATGACATTTCAGATAAAGGTCTAGTATCCAAAATATATAAAGAACTTATCAAACTGAACACCCAAAGAACAAAGAATCCAATCAAATAATGGGCAGAGGACATGAATAGACAGTTCTGCAAAGAAGACATCCAGATGGCCAACAGACACATGAAAAAATGCTCAATGTCATTCGGCATCAGGAAAATACAAATCAAAACCACAATGAGATACCACCTCACACCAGTCAGAATGGCTAAAATTAACAAGTCAGGAAACAACAGATGTTGGAGAGGATGCAGAGAAAGGAAAACCCTCCTACACTGTTGGTGGGACTCCAAGCTGGTACAGCCACTCTGGAAAACAGCATGGAGGTCCCTGAAAAAGTTGAAAATAGCGCTACCCTATGACCCAGCAATCACACTACTGGACATTTACCTAAAGATACAAATGTAGTGATCTGAAGGGGCATGTGCACCTGAATGTTCATAGCAGCAATATCCACAATAGCCATACTATGGAAAGAACCTAGATGTCCATCAACAGATGAATGGATAAAGAAGTGGTATATATATATGTATACACACACACACACACACACACACACAATGGAATACTATGCAGCTATCAAAAGAAATGAAATCTTGCTATTTGCAATGACGTGGATGGAACTAGAGGGTATTATGCTGATCAAAATAAGACAATCAGAGAAAGACAATTATATGATCTCCCTGATATGAGGAATTTGAGAGGCACAGTGGGAGGTTTGGGGGTAGGAAAGGAAAAAATGAGGCAAAATGGGATTGGGAGGGAGACAAAGCATGAGATATTCTTAATCTCACAAAACAAACTGAGAGTTGCTGGGGGGGGGGTGCTACCGTGAGGGTAGTTCGGTTATGGACATCGGGGCGGGTATGTGAAATGGTGAGTGCTGTGAAGTGTGTAAGCCTGACAATTCACAGACCTGTATCCTGGGGCAAATAATACATTATATGTTAATAAAAATAATTAATAAATAAAATTTTAAAAATGAAAAATAAAAATAAAATAAATAAATTGGAAAAAAAGAAAAACTTAAATATAGATTGCTATTAGACCAAAGTAATTTGGGTTATTTTGTTTTGTTATAATAATAACATTTTGATATGTAAGAAAATGTTATTTTTAAAATATTATTTATTTATTTATTTATTTGAGAGAGAGAGAGAGAGAGAGAATGTGCATTAGAGGGGGAAGGGACAAAGAGAGAGGGAGAAGCAGACTCTCTGCTGAGCAGGGAGCAGGTTGTGAGACTTGATCCCAGGACCCTGAAATCATGACCTGAGCTGAATACAGCCGTTTAACCTACTGAGCCACCCAGGCATCCAAGATAATGTTATTTTTGTGATATACATTGAAAGATCTTGGAGTTAAATGACAGTGTATCTGATATTTGTTATAAAATACTCCAGGAAAAAACCTCAGAGTATTAGATGAAATAAGAATGCAAAAATATTGATGGTTATTGGAGTTGGGTAATTGGTAGATGGAAGTGGTTTATACACTTCTCTTTTGGGGTATGTTTAGAAATTTCTGTACTAAACAGTTTAAATAAAATGAAATACAAAATCTGTCTGATATGATTTACAAACAAACCACAACAACTGAGACATGTGTAAAATGAGACTACAACATTTTGCTAATGAAGCCATTAATCTTTATACCCAGTCCTTAAAACATATACAAACATGCAAATACAGGGCTGTGTGTGCTTTCTGAAAGATATTTATCACTTCCAATTTTACCAGTTCACACAAGTTGAGGAGAGTAAATCACATCTGTCTTATAGCAAGCAATCTGTAACTTGACATTTGTGATAAAGAGTAGGCAAGAAGCCAGAAATTATATGCCCTAAAAGGCTTTTCTCCTACCCCACAATAAGCTCAATTCATCAAGCATAAAGGAGGAAATTACTCAATGACTTAAAATACATACGTGAAAACCAGCGCATTCATGCATATACAGAATATGTGCAACCCCAGGACTTCCTTGTAAGCCAAGTTTTCCTTTTCACTGGAGTCAAAGCATGTCTGAGTAATCAATTGATAAGATCCTTTTATTTTTATTTTTTTAAGTAGAACTTTTTTTTTCTTTCCACTAAACAGAATCTTATGACACAGAAGAATATGAAACAGCTCAGACTATGGATTCAGAAATTATGAGTTTAATATACTTTCTTGCTCTTATTAGCTGGGTAAAGCTTAAATGCTTAATCTATAGAATGGGGTATAATAACTACTTCATTGTTTTGTGCCATTTTCTGATTTTCCTTTGGAAACCTCCTCTTCTGTGCTTTTTATTGATGGATCCTCTTATGCCATTCCAGGGGTATGCAACTCCAGGTCTTATGAGTCAGTCTTCTGTTTTTGGCTCTAGCGGGGTTTCCTAAGTTCTGCAATTTTGAATTTGGATCTGGATCACTTTATTGTGTGTGTGGGGGGGGTCGACCAGTCCACTATAGGGTGTTTAGCAGCATCCCTGTCCTCTCCCCACCAGATGCCATTTGCATGCCCAAGATGTAACAACCAAAATCATCCTGAGGCATTGCCAAATGTGCAAAACTGAAACTCATGGGACATGAGCAACTGGCTCAGGGTTAGGGTATATACCTCAAGTTGGTCTGGTTGGAGTAAATTATTGGAATTACTGGGTAGGAGCTGCACTCTTTTCACTGGGTTTGCTCAAGCTAGGGGGTTGTAGGTTTGGAACTATGGTGGATTTATGACTACAGTGTGGCAAGGTCTTTCCTGAACCTAAAAAAGGTAGAGCCAAGAGATAGAGAGAAAGGAAAAAAAAAATTGGCCTGGGCAATTTTGTTTAAAAGTTGTATTCAGCCATTTCTGAAGCAAGGTATCACTGGACTTTTAATATACCAAGTACCAGTGCACTCTCCACTTCCTGAGTCAGCCTGAACAGGTTTGAAGTGCTTGCAAAGTAGAGGCTAGCTGTACTGCAACAGCAGGCCTGGAGTAGGAACTCAGATCCATTCCATACTCCATGAGGCAGGCTGAGAAGAGCATTTCTTCGTATCTTTGTGATATAGATTCCTATGAAAACCTGAGACAGGTTTTGAGGCCTTTTTTTCCCTAAAACATGCAGGTAAAAGTGTAATTTTTTACCTCATTTCAGTGGACTCCAGAACAGCTCCCCAAAGTCCTAAAGATTTTAAATTTCAGATGTGAATTAGAGAGCTTTGTGTTCTAAAATGGGTTCTGGGGGCGCCTGGGTGGCTCAGTGGGTTAAAGCCTCTGCCTTTGGCTCAGGTCATGATCCCAGGGTCCTGGGATTGAGCCCCCCATCGGGCTCTCTGCTCAGCAGGGAGCCTGCTTCCTCCTCTCTCTCAGCCTGCTTCTCTGTGATCTCCGTCTTTCAAATAAATAAATAAAATCTTAAAAAAAATGGGTTCTGATGTTAGCACATGGCCTGAAAGATTCAGACAAATTTAATTATGTTTCTAATATTTCTTTCTTAAAGACACAGAACAAGAGCCCAGGGATACCTTTGGCAGTCTCCAGAGTCCCCATTCTCAGTGTCAAAGCCAGAAGATGATCAGAATGAAAGAGATTATTTGTTTCCATTGTATTAAAAAGATAGAGATAGTCTTGTGCCTGGCAATGATATTTATTCCTTGCCACACTGAAACAGCTTTAGCAATCAGAAGGAGCCTCTTTGTGCATTCTCGGGACTGCTGGCAGAGATCACAGTACACCTCCCTGCCACCCTGTGAGGTTGGGGAAAAAGACTTTCGAGTAAATACGGCTGCCTGAGAGCATCACCTGGTGTGCCTGATTTCAGCGCACCTTGAGCAATGATGAGCCTAGGGAGTTTCTTTTTCTCACTTAAGAATTAGAACATCAAAATAGGAGGCTTCCTCAGCGTCCCACTTTGAGATGAGCCTGGGGATTTACCAAAACCGCATGAAGTAACCTTCTGTTTCATCTTCAAAAAAGTCCTAGTCCTCATGGCCTGCCAGCTTCAGCAGATACTCTCACCCTTTGTTTTTTGTGAACACAATTGCTGGTGGTTTCAGGCACAGGTGGCATGGGCTTCTCAATCCTTTATTGGCACTACAAATATATCCAATACATGGCTTAGGTGGCTCCTTTGTGACATAGGGTTAGAATACCCTGTTTAATAACCAGCTCACTTGTAATATCTTATTTTATTTTTTATTTTTTATTTGACAGAGAGAGATATCACAAGTAGGCAGAGTGGCAGGCAGAGAGAGAAAGAGGAGAAAGGAGGCTCCCCGCTGAGCAGAGAGCCCAATGCGGGGCTCGATCACAGGACCCTGGGATCATGACCTGAGCCGAAGGCAGAGGCTTTAACACACTGAGCCACCCAGGCACCACACACTTGTAATATCCTATGTTACTTCTAAGTCTCTGTTATCCTATCTACAACGGGAGCTGGCTGGATTAGATAACCTCCACACATCTTCAATAGCATCATGCGCAGGGCAGAGTAACAATGCAGCCCTGGAATTCTAACATGGACCTGCCGACAACTTGATAATTTCCTATGCATTATCTCATTTGACCTTAACTGCCACCCAATATGGTAGGTAATATTGTAATCCCCATTTTAGGGGAAACTGAGGCAGAATGGGGGGAAATGACTTGTTTCTGGCTATGTAACTATGTGATAGCATCAAGGCAG
The DNA here is from genome assembly GCA_004024625.1 of Mellivora capensis. NCBI lineage: Eukaryota > Metazoa > Chordata > Mammalia > Carnivora > Mustelidae > Mellivora > Mellivora capensis. Next base: position 37,093 of record PISX010016754.1, on the reverse strand, counting down.
GCCCTCAGACTACTTTCTCACTCTCTTCGCAACATCACCTGTGTGACTCTAGAGCCTATGTTTTTCCGCAACCACATGTGCTTAAGTTTTGGCTTGAAAATCAGTCTGCCTTTATGCAGCATCTTTAACTAAGTCCTCCAAAGGAGTGTTCTCTGGGAGGTTACCTGTAACCCTACCATCAGGCACCTGGAGGACCAAAGACCTCCAGCAGCCAGTGAGATTATCTTGATTACTGGCTTTTAAAATATGGCTTGACTCTCAAATACCATGGGAAACTCAGAATCCTTATCACTATCTTCAGCTTCTTGTGAGGATCATGTTGTCTTGCTTATCTCTTATTCACAATCTCTACTTCCATTGATCTTTTGCTTTTATGTATCCCTTTCTCTAGCTATTTCCTTTTATATAATCATTATTAAACAAATGCAGAACATAGCCATTTTCCTATTTTCTCCACGAGTCACCTCTCTATATATTAGACTTAATTTTTTTTAAGATTCAGTAGAAACGTAGGCCTGTAACATCTAATTAGTTCTTGGTCCTTTAGTTTTAAGGAGCAATGATTTGGCAGGAAATGATATTGTTTTCAAAGCAATTACCATTCTGTAAGGTCTACACTGATAACCTGACATGTAAATATCTTGTTCTTTACTGCTATTGCACTAAAACATCAAAATCACAAAATAATGACAAAGCTAGGTGAATCCACATTTGTCCAATGGAAAGGAAAAGTTATTCTAATTACCTAAATTATGTCTACCCTCTTTAATATTCTAACAGCTTTGGTGATATTAATTGGATTTAGAAATGGAGTTAAATAAAATACACAAAGCTTACTGATTTTCTCTGAGGCAATGATGAATTTGCAAGTAGGAAAGCTTTCTAGAAATTCCATTGGCTGAAATCCAAGACAACAATCTATATGTAGATTTTATTACTTATTTCTTGAACTTCCTAACCTGCTAAAAATATGATAGCCCCCTTATCTGTTGCTGTGTCAGATTTGGAGCTCATCAGGCAATCTATACTATTCTCATTTATTTATATAAATTAAAGAGCTAAATGTAAGCTTTTGGAGGAGGGAGTGTAGAGGGTGATATTTTGGTCAAGGGATTTTGGAATGCCATAATTCTACCCGAAAGTATAGCTGGCCACCCTCTCTTTAAGGTTCCCAGCACAACTACAAATGGTGGGGCACCTGGGTGGCTCAGTGGGTTAAGCCTCTGCCTTCCGCTCAGGTCATGATCTCAGGGTCCTGGGATGGAGCCCCACGTCATGCTCTCTGCTTGGTGAGGAGCCTGCTTCCCCCTCTCTCTCTGCCTGCCTCTCTGCTTACTTGTGATCTCTGTCAAATAAATAAGTAAGCAAGTAAATAAATAAATAAATACAAATGGCAAAAATGAATACAAGTGTTCTTTGTGATGGTCCTGAAGCTCTAGAAATGGAGCTTTCTGGTAAGCCTTATGAACACCTGGATTACACTGAAAGCACAAGGTACATGGCTTAAGGCCCAAGGTGATACCACACCTTCCTGCTGAATGAGGCCCAGCAGGTGTTCCAGAATCTGACCAAATTATCTTCTCTTTTTGGTTTAGAAAAGTAAAGTGTGAGGAATGATTCATCTGGGTCAGAAGGAGAGGAAGATGTTTCTTCCCAGCTCCTCCCCCCACACTATTGCCTCCATGCCACAGTCCTTCACAAATAAGGAATATGGAACATATGTGTGACCAAGATAAATGCATCTTAATTTATTCTCATCATCTTGTTTTTCATCCACTTCTCCTACTAGTAAAAAAGGAATGAGGTTGATAAGAACACAGCTATTATAAAATATCTCAAGCAATACGACAGAAATTTTGAAATATCTTACATAATAGGTAAGCATTAAGGAATAATTTCTCATGCTATATGTTAATACTTACTGTGCTCTGGAAAATGGTGAAAAAGCCAGTCTCTGGGAGGCAATGTTATTTTGAGGTTCTATTCCCAATATTGTATGTGATTAATAAGCACAGAGAAATTCAATTTAAACAAAATGCTTTGCGCATTAAAAATGAGGTCTACACATATACCATGGAAATGAGTTTTAAATGAGACAGTTACCACCAACTAAGTTTGTAAATGAATTATTACCATCAATTTGAAGCTTTTTAAAAGCTTTTATTGTTAGGTTGCTTGGCTTTAAAAGGTGAATTAGGGATGTAAAAATATGGTTATGCAACATAGTCATGACCAAAAGATGCTATTGAATCTTATTTCTACTTTATGCATGCATTCATGGAAATAAAAATTCATTACCACACTGGCCTAGGGCAGAGCAGGAAAGTGGAAGAAATTAAGTTTGGGGAGCTCTCAGTCTCTTCTTCCTGAGCTTTTTGCACTTTTTCTGGCATTGAACTTTAGCCTTTCTTCTTGCTAATCACAATCTGCTCTTGGGAAAATCTCTGAAATAAGCCATTTTCAGGTAGTATAAATTTTGGTCCCTGTATTTCCTGTCCAAGGGAAATTTGTATGCCTTTTGACATTTTTGCTTTGTAGCTTATTAATAACTTCAAGCACCAAATAACAAGTGGAAGAGATTTTCTTAGATAGAAGAATCTTCTCACTACCCAAGCCACTTAAATTAAAGTTAGGGGCACTTTACTTCACCTAGTTCTAGTCCTTTTGGAATAACTGAAGAATTGTCATATTGCAACTCAAAACCGCACATTACCTCAGAATGACAAGAGATTATCTTTCCATCTTTTATCCTTATTTGAGAAATAGTAAGTGGAGCGAACACTAACACAACAGATTTTTCACAGCCTTGTAAACACAGCATTTACTCCTGAATCGCTCTGACAAATTATTTGATTCAGAGTTTAGGGGGATTGAGTGGCTGAGGGGACTAACTGGGATACTGGAATGCATCTGTGAGTCCAATCATGACTCATTTTCTGGATCTTGGTGAGATGGATTTCCACAGAAACTCTTTTAGACCAAAATTCTAGATAGGATAAATAGGTTCTGTCATCTTATCTTGATAATGATTTTCATCATCCTCAATTATCATGAAGGTACCCAGAAACAAATTGATTTCCCTTTTATTTTGCCAAATTACAGCACACATTTACATTCCTAGGTTCCATAGTACTAGATGACAAATAATTGTTTGTATTTAGTCAATGAAGCCCAAATAATTTGTGTTTTTTGGATGCAGTTGTTAAGCATGATCTTAATCAATGAAATCACTAAATCAGTAAATAAGTTGTAAATAAGCAAGCTGTCATTGCTATTGCCCCATTTTGTGACCCATTAGGCATGTCCTATTTTCTACAATTCTGAGTTCCTAGAGAGGGAAAAACTGCACCTTCCGGACGGAATCAACGTGGAACTTGAAGCTTGGGGACTATTTCGCAAATGTTTCAGGTAATTAGTTTCCAACATAGTGTCCCCATTATGACAATCCCTGAGGCAACATATGGAAGTCATTATATTGTCTGACAGCTGAAAAGCGGTTCAGAGTAGGCTTTGGGGCAAGGCATGCCTTGATTCAAATCCTGCTTTCTCCAGTTCCTAGCTGCATGTAGGGGTTAGGGTAACATTAGCTGCTGTAAAACAAACAAACAAACAAAAACCCCCAAAACAAACAAACAAAAATCCCCTAAATCTTAGTGGTTTAATACAAAAGACATCAGGGGCATCTGGGTAGCTCTGTCAGTTAAGCATCTGACTTTGGCTCAGATCATGATCTTAGGGTCCTGGGATAGAGCCCTGTGTCGAGTACCACACACAGCAAGGAGCTGCTTCTTCCTGTCCCTTTGCCCCTGCCTCCTGCTTGTGGGTGCTCTCTCTTTCTCTAATAAATACAAATGAAAATCTTTTCGAAAATAGAAAAGATGTCAATTGTTCTCACATATAAAGACAAAAACAGGTACTCCTGATTGGTTAATGGCTGTCCTCCAAACAATGATTTAAGTTACCAGGCTCATCCATCTTATAATTATGCCATTTTCTAAGATAGGTTCCGAAATTTATGGTAAAAGGGGAAAGAAGCATGGAAAACTGAATATGGGTTGTTACTATGAGTTTAGTCTGGAAGTGGCACTTCTCTCAGACTGTATTGGCCAGAACTCAGTAACATGACTACAACCAACTGAAAAGAAAAGCTGAGGAATCTGTTCTGAGTATGTTTCCAGGAAGAAGAAAAAAACCAGATTGGGTTATGAGTAGGCAGGCTCTTTCCTTCTGAATGACCTATGCAATACTTGATCCCTCTCTGCATGATTTTCCTCATCTAGAAATAGAGATGCCCATCTCCTCTCAGTTGTTGTAAGAAGTTTACTACAATGAATGCTTCAAATAGCAATAATGGTTATTGCAATTAATAACAAAATATTATTGAACATTTCTCCCCTGTGTTAAGAGAGATTTTATTAATCTTCTTTTTTCTTTTTGGTTATTCACAATTTAAAATGTGTTATTTGAATGAATGGCTCCTTCATCCCACGTTAGGTGGATTCAAGAAAAGAAATCTGAAAATGGTAGAATGGCAAAGGACATGCTATTTATGAAAATTCAAGTCAAATGCAACAGAAGGAAGAAGAGTTTTAAGATTGACTGAACTAGTATATATTCTTTCTATGATTCTAAGAATGAAGAAGACTTGAATAATTTTGTTGGAATTTTCTGTCACCTGCTTGTAATAGGCATAGTGAAGATGTTGTCCAGAGAAAATAAAGCTTTTGTCAGAATTTCTTCCTTCACTTCTAATTTGTTTTGAATCCTTTAGGTAAGATAAAAATTAGGTATCCCTAACTGCTGATTTCAGAGAAACTAAAATGTTAGACATTTTTTTTTTTCAAAATTACAGTTGGGTCAAGGTTCCTTAATCAAGCTCCTATATTATTTCTACATACATAAACCTTTGGCATAATTTGGACTGTTAAAAAACAACCTCACAAGAATACACTTTTAATTCAAACTAAAATAGTTACCAGGGAAACTCATTTACAAATCATGAAGGCATATAACCATAAGGTTTTCTCTACTAGGGAAGAATTCTACACCGTGATGGTAATGAAACCAGTTAAGCTTTCTTAGGGCTTATATCAGGGAGTGTCAATTCTTGGCTTGTTTTTATGGATGATTTGCACTGGCCCTTGGGACAGAATCTTCCAGTTAGATTGAAATTTTTATGAGCTAGCAATACTTTACCTATACTTTAAAGTGAGTATGACACAGCCAGGGAAGATATGTTTACCCCAATGGATCAAGGATGGAAAACACTGGAAGTAAGACCATGTTGGCCCACTTGAGAGACGAAATTTTTGATTGGGGTACGGAAGTGCTAAGACAAACTGTTATTGCTAAAGAAGTTTGATAACATGACTCTGGGAAAGGTTTGAGGATGGTTTTATAAAAGATATCTGAAACCTAAATGCTTAGCTTAAATAACCCACTAGAGTGGCTAGGAGGCAGAGACTTAAATATGTAGAACCATGCAGTGAGCTCCCCCTTAAAAATTTTAGTAGGGGAACTGGACCCTTAATGATTGCGCTATTATTCATTTCTTTAGCCTTATCTTTCTTCTTTCCCTTCATTGAGCTCTAAACTGCTAGACTATAGTACTTGGAGCTCCATAGTTCTTTCTTATTTCTATACTATTGCATTGCTATTCCTCTAAGCACAGACCCATTCCTTCTTTCTTCCCCTGACTCTCTCCTACTCATCCCTCAGACCTTGGGTTATGTGATGCTCTTTACAGGTGGCTTTCATGGCTCTCGAAGAAATGAATTACATTTTCTTTTTATGTGTTCCTCCTTATCCACGGATTTATTATAGTAGCTGTGAGTTGCCTTTATTAGCTTTTGTATTTCTGGAGTTTAGATAATAAGTTAAGTTGTCACTGTTTTTTCCCAGTAACTTGTAAAGTGCTATGTACATGACAGATCTTAATAATTTTTTTGAATGAATAAATGACAAAAGAATGAGATCTGTCCTACTATTTGCCTTTGAAGGGTATTTCAGTTTCTGTATTTTGGTGAAGCTATGCTATGCATCAGACCCATTGTCTTCACTAAGGTCTAACTTATTTCATGTAAAATTTGAATTCTTTTGAGATCTGTCTAAAAGTGACAGATGAATTAGTCTGAAATACCAAGAACTATGCAATCTGACTTGAGAAAGAGTCATTTTCTCCCCTATCCATTGCTTTGAAGATAACTTTTTTCTTTTTATATGATATATTTCTCATTTCTCAAAAGTGATCCCTTCTTATCCCAGTCATGCAGAGCATAAATAAATTATGTTTATAAAAATAAGCTGTAATCTAGAAATGAAAATGGCGAATGGAAACCCATCGTTATTATCTTCAGTCACCTTTGGAAGTTTTGCATCTGAAAAACATCAGTTTTTAAATCAAATTATTCTCCATTTCATATTTCTAATTTATGATTAAAACAGCATTTGGACCAGCAGGTTTTCCAGTAACACCATTCTTGTACACAAGATGCTGCCCTGTGTTCCATCTAAATAATCCTTTACAGGGACAAAAGGTTAATTACCGGCTGTTCTAATGATTTGTTGTTATTGATTTAAATGCTCCATTTGTTTCAATCACATTTGTATGGCTTTACGCTATAAAAATTCCCATTAACCCCTCAAGAAAGTACAGTTCCCCTATCAAATAATGTTTTCTAAAAGTCTAAGGCAAAGGTGAAGAAAAAGCAAAAATATTTGGAAAAACCCTTAACAGCAACTTTCCCATGGTTTGTGAATAATTATCACTCCATGTGGGGGAAAAAAAAATCAACAAGATTAAGCACATAAATACCATTAGTCTGCATTTTCATTCTTAAACCAGACCATGAATATTTAAATTTCAACTTTACAACTGAGAAAAATGGGAAAATGGAAGTTAAGTAATTGTCCATGCATACAAAGAGAATTAAAGTCAAAGGCAGAATGATAATTTAGATCTAAGTCTTTTTTTTGTGTGTGTGTGTTTTTTAAAAGATTTTATTTATTTATTTGACAAACAGAGATCCAAGTAGGCAGAGAGGCAGGCAGAGAGAGAGGAAGCAGGCTCCCTGCTGAGCAGAGAACCTGATGCGGGACTGGATCCCAGGACCCTGAGATCATGACCTGAGTTGAAGGCAGAGGCTTTAACCCACTAAGCCACCGAGGTGCCCCTTTTTTGTGTGTTTTATTCTCATCTAGAATACATATACACACACTGTAAGCATCGAGAGACAAACATTATTATAAATCATATTTTTTGCTTATTACAAAAGTAGATATAAACTTAGGAGAATGATTTTGGGCAACTGCTTCATAAACAAAATTCCCCTTCCTCTTATTTTTTTAAGACTAGAAGATAAAATAAGCTTTGAAAGACTCCATGAAATACTCAACAGTAGATATTTTCTAGAAAGAAAAAAAGGACGGAAGCTTTCAGAGATGTTGAAAATTCATTAGTTTTTAATACCTAGATGTAGAATTTAGGCTTTGAGATCCATTTCTGACAACTTCTTTAAGATTTTCCTTCAGGGTATAAAGCCCAAAGTATTTAAATGTACCAGGTGCTGTCTTACTTCTTGGTCTTACATGAATTTTATATATTGTAATATTTTGTTAAGAATGAAGACCTGTTCAAATCTGCAAGAACAAATTATTTCCATATACACTTTCTAATCTATATACTTTTAAAAATTCTGTCCATCAAAAGGTTTTGAATGGCTCAAGTGAACTGTCTACCACTCTCCAGAAATGGTAGTTGCTATTGTGCCATTACCAGCCAACTACAAACAGGTAGAGCCAACAAAACTTCACGGGAAAATGTCTGCATTACAAAATTAACTACAATGTATTGCAATTACTTTATATTTTCTTGAATTTACAGCATGGATAGATGACCTAGTTTTACACTTATTCCAGTGGTGCTCCTATTACTCAAAATGTTATAAGAACATTAAGACCGCACTATACAACCAGCTAATAAGCCAGTTGAAAGAGCCAGGCTTGCCATTTCACAACTAAGTTTTTTACATCACATGATATCAGGGTTTATTTCTGAGGGTACACATGTCTTCATGCCTCATTTACTCCAAACCATTGTGTCCTCAATTAACTTTGGAACCTAAAAAAAAAAAAAAAAATCCTTTGTGACTCAGAACTAGTGAGGTTTAAGCAGGGAGAGAGAGTTTTGGGGTCTGGAAGATAAGCACTTTTCTCAATAATTTAACCAATAAATAACTAGTAAGCAATTTGGTTTTTCATAGAATTTGGAGCATTGCTTTCTAATCACCTGCTGATTTCCTCCATGACAATGTAGAGGAACAAACACCAGGTCAGGGAGTCTGCAATTTGATCATCTTGCCTAGAGGAGGATAGGAAAAAACCCAAAATTCCCATATTGGTCCAGCTGAACCCAACTTCAGCCCATTTCCCCTTCCCTCACTTCCTTCTAGGTCTTGTTTTGTTTTGTTATTTATTTGTAAGTCACTTTTCGATGTCTTGAGACTCACTAAAAAATACTTGCTTTGGTCAAGTATTTCTGGTATCAAGTAAGGGAAATCTACTCAAAGTATACTAAGTCAAGAGAAACTTAGAAAGAAGCAAGAATATATCCCAAGAAACATGGGCAGTCCAGAGTCCAGTCTTACAAGAGTGGAAACAAAAAAACACACCAGGCTCCAAGGCAGCTAACATACATCCTCACCTGTGTATCTCTGGAGCCATATCATCTTTCATCCCTACTGTTCTCCTTTGTCTCTTTCAATTATTCCTCTTGGCAGACTGGCTTTCTCTCCCTCTGTTGCTTATGATGCATAACGACCATCCAATCATCCCTACCATCCCTGAGCTTATATCTCCTTATATCTCCTCAAGTCAAGCAAGAAGAAAAGATGAACAACATCTGGAAATGCTAATTTCAGACTTCTAGGAGAGGAATTGGAATTAAACAATGTGATTCAAACATATACTTGATCCAATCATTTCTATCTAGGAGAGGGGATTTATAGAACACAAATAGGATGTCAACACCACTTTCCAGCTCTCCCTGCTCTGCATGGGTAGGGGTCATATGTGTATGGTATGTGGTGTATATGTATGGTGTCTACCATCCTGTTATCCATGTTAAAAAGATAATTTTTCATCTGCATTCTTCCCTAAAAAAATTTTTCCTATTTTTATTACATCAGGGAGAATGTGAAGAGGACCACTTCTGCCAAGCAATGCCAAAGCTATTCACATTTTCCAAAGTAAATGAAGACACCATAGCTAATCTCTGGAAGGCTTCCTGAACAGCTAGATGATGCTTAACAAAGAAATCAATTTAGTTAAAACAAAACTGTCCAGGATAGCATATTATAGACATGATGAGAAGCTTCTCTATTGCCTTTGCTTTTTAGACAGTTGTGGCACCTTAGAAAACATCACGGACACATTCCAGCCAATCAGCTTTCGTCTGACATAAATACCCCACACTCAAACACACAGATTCATTTTTAAGGTAGAATTTAGGTTATTTTTAAAAACAATTGGAATGCTAGCTAATAACCACTGGATAGTACTGTACTCTATCATCTAATCATTTCTAAATGAATAATTTTTGAGTCTCGGCTAGATACACAGAGTATGGCCCATACCCTTAGAGAGATCATGATTGACTGGAAGGGAGGGTTAGGCAAACAGGAAGATGTTAAGATACAGGAAATAAGTTTTATGATGGAAGAAAGATGACTTTGGAAGAATGACTTTTGTGATTGGATCTGAAGGATGTTTGGGAGGTTGAAGTAGAGAGGTAAGCTGGTGCAGCCAATTTGGAGAACAGTGTGGAGATTCCTTAAGAAATTAAAAATAGAGCTTCCTTATGACCCTGCAATTGCACTACTGGGTATTTACCCCAAAGATACAGATGTAGTGAAAAGAAGGGCCATCTGTACCCCAATGTTCATAGCAGCAATGGCCATAGTTGCCATACTGTGGAAAGAACCAAAATGCCCTTCAATGGATGAGTGGATAAGGAAGATGTGGTCCATATACACTATGGAATATTATGCCTCCATCAGAAAGGATGCATACCCAACCTTTGTATCAACATGGACAGGACTGGAAGAGATTATGCTGAGTGAAATAAGTCAAGCAGAGAGAGTCAATTATCGGATGGTTTCACTTATTTGTGGAGCTTAAGAAATAACATAGAGGATATGGGAAGATGGAGAGGAGAAGGGAGTTGAGGGAAATTGGAGGGGGAGATGAACCATGAGAGACTATAGGGACCCTGAAAAACAATCTGAGGGTTTTGAAGGGGTGGGGGGTGGGAGGTTGGGGGAGCCTAGTGGTGGGTATTATGGAGGGCACATATTGCATGGAGCACTGGGTGTGGTGCATAAACAATGAATTCTGTTACACTGAAAAGAAATTAAATTTTAAAAAAATGAGAAAGACAAAAACAACAACAAAAAACCCTCACACATTATAAATGAAGAGGTTAAAAAAAAAGAGAAAATGAGGTATAAATGGTTAATTGAGGGTATATATTTATTAAACAAATGGTTATGTCCAGCCTTTTTGATACATGCTAGGAATATAAGGTTGACTAATTCACATAGTCTCTGAATTTTCAATTGAATGGGGAACACACAAGAGTAATCAACATATCGGCTATGCAGTGATGACTGCCAAGAAGAAAGAGTATAAGGGAAATTCGTCCTTTCTGATGGGTGAATAATATTCCATTGTATATAAGTACTACATCTGCTTTATCCATTCATCTGTTGAAGGGCATCTTGGCTCCTTCCTCAATTTGGCTATTGTGGGCATTGCTGCTATGAACACTGGGTGTTATAGGCAACTAATGAATCATTGAATGCTACATCAAAAACTAATGATGTACTATATGCTGGCTAACTGAACATAATAAAAAAGGAAATTTTAAAAAAAGAAAAGAAAAAGTATAAGGGAAATAAATCCCCTTTCAAAGGTGGGGATGGCTCATCTTACTTCTGCTCATTTAGCTAAAGGAGGACTAGACCTAAGAGACAAAGTGGAAGGAAGGAGAGGCCCTTGAGATCAGTGTGAGTGGAAGAGAGAGCTCCAGGAGTCATGGTACAAGACAAGGTGGAAAGTTGGGCAGTAACCCAACTACACAGGACCCAGAAGGTAAGGTGAAAGATTTTGACTCAACCCTTAGTGCAGTAAGAGTACACTGAGCATGAAGCAGAGTAGTATATTACTGTATTTGATTTTTGGAGAGCATTTCAGTAGTTCATGAGTTAGGAAGTATGGATTTATTAACCTAAAAAAAATTCTGTCTGATGGAAACTCAGGAATGGTGTGGATGGAGAGGCTGGAGAGGTAAACAGGAGGAGAACATAGAGTATATTGTAATCATATGGGAAAATATGTCAGCTGTGATTGATAACAATACACTGCTGGGGCTGCCATAACAAAATAGCACAGACTATACCATTTAAACAAGAGAAATTAATTTCCTCATTGTTCTAGAGGCTAGAAAGTCCAAGATCAAGGTTTAGCAGGACTCAATTTCCCATGAGGGATCTCTTCCGGGTTCACAGATGGCCACCATCTCCCCATATGCTCATGTGACCTTGCCTCAATGTATGTACATGGGATGGTAAGAGAGAAAGAACAAGCACTTGGATGTCTCTTCATACAAGCATACAAGATTATGTGCTTCCCCTTATGACATTATTTAGCTTTAATTTTTTTCTAAAGGCCCTAGCAGTCACCTTGGGGATTAAGACCAACAAATGAATGGGAGGCAGGACACAATTCTGTGGGTCCACAGCATCCAGGACATTCATTTCTTCTATATTTCCCAAGTACTTTTTTGTTCATGAGAATAGACATTTGACTACATGTAATACCCTCTTTTCACCAAACCAATGCATCCAAGAAAAGATGGACTTATAAAAAGCTAGAGCCTTAAAGAATACCTTTGATTATAAATCTTATGAAATAGTTCACCTCAAGTGATTTGCCTCAATTCTACGGGGAAAAAAAACAAAGAATTTTTCTTTCTGTAAAGCAACTTTTACATTCCTTTCTTTTAATGCCAAATCTTGCCATTGTAATTATTATTCATTTCATAAGATAAACATTTCCAGAAACTAATATCCCATTTATACTTGCATTAATTATTCTGATTACACGCTATCTTGGAAACATTCCACCAAAATGTTTAAGCCTTTCCTCCCCTTTATTTTAGCCTGTCAGGAGTCCAGAGACAGTACCAAATGAATAGCACTTCTCAACTAAAATGAATTATTTAAGCAGTATATTCTCAATGATTTACCATGGCAGAGAGCTGAGCTCAATACAAGAATTTCCCAAAAATTGTGTGTTCCACATTTCTGAACATGTTTAAGCAGAGCCTGGAAGATTACTTGGGGGCATGAAGGTGAAGTAGCTGCACCAGAATAAATGGCCTTAAAAACATCCCTCCCAACCATTTGCCTCCATTATTTATTGTCAGGCCACTATACCCAAATTTCTATCTTTATTTTAGTTGTTAGGCTTCATAAACCTCAAGAAACTGAACCTTGCTTTTCTAATTATAGTTATTTGCCTCCACTTGCACAGTCTTATGTGGCGATTGTGCTTATCTTGTTTATCCCGTTTATCCAAAGTGGATTTTATTCACTGAGAATGAGATGACATTTCTTCTGAGTTGTTATAATGTGTGCTTTGCCAAGGCAGATGTCAGATGGTGTTCCGCTCTATTGTCCAAAACCTTTGCTTCCAGATGGGACCTTAATATCTTTGTTTTACAGAGGAGGAAACTGAGATTTTTATTTTGAATATAGGCAGTAACAGATATCAATATTTTCAGCTTTCTATATCTTCCCATAGCCATACCCCAGCATAGCATGGAGAAAGTGAATAGATTTTAGAAATAGGCAGAAACAGGTTTAAATCTAATCTCTGACATTTCCCACTTAGCCTTGGGTAAGTTATTTGACCTCTTTGAGTCTCTACTTCTTCATCCCTGAAATACAGATGTTGTACTCAACTTATTGTAAGTATTAGAAACAACTTGTGAGCAAGGCTTGGCATATGGTAGGCACTTCAAATGCGAACCCCTCTTAATGTCAGTATCAATCTCTCACCGTGGAAATAGCAGCCTCTGTGTTTCCATTTCTTCTCTGCTCCTTTCTCTCTCTGCTTTATATTGCCTGTGGTCATCAGTTTTATCTTTGTCTCTGCTTGTCATCTCATTCAAGTCTGGCCAGGACAATATGTACAGGGCCAGAACCAGAATAGGGAATGGTGACAGAAGAGAAGACGACTCCTTCCTGGTGATTCATTCCTGAAGGTGGGAAGGCACCGGCCACTTCCCACTTACTCTGTTTACAGAACTCTGGGCCCAGAATCTGGGACCCCAGTATTTACACTAGAAGCCAGAGAACCAACATCTTCTAGTATCTGTGGGTGAGTCAGTTCTCTTCTGTTCTTTGGGTACAAAGAATCTACCCATTGGTAATGAATCCAAGAATTAAGGAAAAAATAACAACAACAACAAAAAATAAAGTAATATAAAGGCAGTGCCAGCAGCGAAGGCAGCTTACAAACATTCTGACCCATTTCCCACTCCTTACCTCTCCAGTCCAAACCCTTCCCATACATACATAGATTGATTGCATTTGTATCAAAACTGAAACCCTGTTCATTCAACAAAGAAATATAGCTAGGAGCAAGCTAGACTAGAGCCACATTTTCTAAATCTTAGTCTTTGGCTCTTTTTACCAAGGCCTAACTCCCTAAATAATATTCTCATGTAGATTTGAATCAGCAACCCCCTCCTTTTTCTCCTAACTTAAACCCAGTCAACAGTCAATTTTTTGCACTAATGGAGAGAATAATTTATAGTTAATGTTGGAATATATTCTACAATGGGTGTTTTCTAAAGACATACTTCCCCAATTACCTTCAGCCGAAGGCAGCTGAGTGGCATGAAATGGGCAGCAGCTTAGGTTTCTGAATGTCTGTGTCATTTTTTAATACACACTGTCTATAGCATCTATCTACCATTTGACCTTGTGATGACAGCTTGTTTCTCCAGGACCCTCAGCATCTTTCCCTTTCAGGATATTCATGTATATTTAGAGAAATGTGTTGTACTGAAAAAAGGGAACTTAATCTATTAATTATGCATGTATTAACTTGAGTATCCCCAGCGTGTACCACAGAACCTGGCACATAGTAGATGTTCAATAAAGTTTATTGAATGAAAGAAGCTTTTGCCCCTGCCACTGACTAGGTGTAAAATCTGTGGTAAAACACCTCACTTCTTAATCTCCATTTTTTCTTTTGGTAAATGGGAATTATAACCTTCCCTAATTAATAATAACAATGGCAACTAAAACTTGTAGAGCACCTACTTTATGTCAGGCATAAGACTATGAACTTTTCTGGCTTCATCTCACTTGTTCCATACAGCAGGTTTATGCAGTAGGCATTATAATCTGCTTTATTTATGGATGAGAAAATGGAATCCCCAAGGATTTAAATAACCTGTCCCATCTGGAGAACCACTGAGTGAGGAGTTCTGACAATATCATTAGATTTTCAGATTTCATACCTACTAACAAGGCTTTTCATTCTGTGAGCACATCGATGCTGATAAGAGCTGGATGATGAGATGCCTGCCCAAGCTCATCTAGAAGCCCTTCAGAGCGAAAAGATCAGCAGGATAAAGTTCAGGCATGGAGAATTAGGAATGTCTCCTTTAGCCAGTCAAGGTAGGCAGAGAGATTAAAAAAAAAAATAGAGTCACCTGAGTTGAGTAAAACACATGCAAAGGAATTAAGAAAGAAAGAAAAGTAAGTAGTAATTACAGATGAGGAGAAAGAAAGTAAGGCAGGAGACACCAAAGAGGCACCATGGTTAGTGGCACAGATTGTGGGCAAATCTCCATTCTTTAACCATATTATCTGGGACCTTGAACAAGTTTCAGAACTCCTTTAAACCTTAATTTTCTTATTTAAAACATGGGTAATCATAGCACTGACCTCCCTCTGTGGTTGCAGGTGGGATGAGATGATGCTGGTAAAGCACTTTGCCCAAGGCTGGATGCTTAGGAAGTACTCAGTACATATTAGTTAATAATTAGATGGTGGAATGCTGTGCATTAACTATTGACTATGCTTAGAAATGTGAAGTGAAAGCACACTTCTCTGTGCCCATTTGTGCATGTCCTTCTTCATCTGACAGTGATGTGACTTTTTGGAGTGATATTTTGAGTCATTCCCCTTTGGTTTCTGGGTAAAGATGCAGCCTAATATAAAGGTTATATCTCAGGATCACATCACTGTTATGTCAATGTTGGTGACAATAGATTAAATTAGATATCACAGTTGGTGACAATAGATTAAATTATATGATGGTGATGTCTTAGCTACAGAAGAGTCTAAGAACATTGGTGCTGCGTAGTTTAGACAAAGCAATGGTTCAACCTACCACTTTCCTGCACCTCTCCACTCTCCCTCTTTCTCCTCTTTTAGTCTCCATTTCTTCCATCTACCCTCCTTCTCTCCTTTGAATTTCTGCCTGAGGGATTTAGCTGACTGGATACTGAATCCAAATATGTATTATAGAAACAGATATAGGAACAGATAAAAATTCTGCTTAGAGGTAAGACTGTAAGAAAGTAAAGCAGATATGCAGGATAATCGGACGAGTAAAGAAGAACAAACGATATATCTCCAAATATCAAGTCTCTAAGAATAAAAATCAGTGAGAGAAACCTAATGTCATACACATGAAGGTCTTTGTGCGTACAACCTAAATGTCCTCATTTCTTCAGCATCAAGTACATATTTCAGTAGTCAACTAACACAGCCTGATCCCCCATCATACACAGCTGCAGAAAATCAGTTTCTTTTCTCCATTCCTCGAAAGGAGTTCTGCAAATCCTCTAGGAATGACATTGATGTCCATTCAGATTATCTCTTGTTTTCTATCACTCTGTGCCTTATTCCTCTGATGATTGTCTCTCTCTGCATTGTGGACCCCCTTTCTAACCTGCTTCTCTCCACCCATGAACCAAACATCATTTTCCCCATGAGCATGGCTGAAAAGAGGTTTTGGTATTTAACAAAACTTTACTAAAGACTTAAGCATAACATATAGGACTTTAAATGCAGAAATGGAAAACCTCAGTCTTTTCAACTGGGCATCAAATATTACAGTTCTTGGGGTCCATTGACTTCAGCTATTCTCAGGGGCTGCCCAAGTGAACCTCCTCCTCTACCTTGGCCTGCCACAATTTGCAGATATATACATGTAACCCCCTTCTTTTCCTTGGTCCTGCCCATTGCCCTCTAAACAGAGGGAAAAGACCCTAAGAATAAAAATAATTCATGTGGCATTTACTCTACCACCGGTGAACACAGACTCCCAGCTCTTCATATCCCCACCTTTTCCTTCCAGTATAGGAACTCACCAGGACTTTGAAAAACCAAGATGTTTCAATGACATATTTCCACTCCTACCCAAACAGGAGAAACATGACCTTTTACATCAAATTTAAGACTTCATGGGGGTCACACAAAGACTTAATAAAGTTTGACATTTAATTTCTTTTTTTAAGGCTTCAATCTGAGATCCATTTCTCAGGTTGGGCTCAAGGTCAGTGTAACTGGCATTCCTTCCCAATGGAAAGTCAAGCAGCGGGAAGCCTTTTTCAAGTCTGCATGATGGTGAGAGGCACCATTGACACCAGAACTGAGATCTTTCTATCCCTTTTCAGAAAAAACCCTGAGTGTCTCAGATTTATTCTTCCAAAAATAACATAATACTACAACTATGCCTTTTTATTTTCTTTTGGGGAGGGAACAATGCAGCCCTAATAAGAAATCACGAGACCACATTAAGTAGAATACTTAAATTACCCTTTCCTGATGTTCATTACTTCCTTCATAGGGGCTTGAGGAGATAAACAAGAGAACTGAAGAGACTAAACGGTTTTCCACATATACAGCTCTGAGCCAAATGCTGCTTTTTGTTCACGTGATGCCATTCAACTTATTTTTATCTAGTGCCTCTTATACAAAGTGTTTCAAATGTTTTACAGTGAGAGAGCTAAGAAAGAATATGAAAGTGGTTGACAAATTAGGAGTAGTTACTTCTGGGGAAACAGAACAAAAAGGCAAATAAATTTATAGAGAGGGAGAGAAACAAAGACCCTGAATAATGGACAGGTTTGGAATGCTGTCATGGTAGGAGTTTGCTCATATAATATTTAGGGAAGCTAAAAGGAAAAATGTCTAAAAATGTCAGAAAAAATACTTATAATACTTATGTGGTTTGGGTGTGATTAAAAGTAATCTGATTATTACCTCACAGAATAAGAAGTAGAAGTTTCTATGAGAAAGGTAATAGTTGAGTAGGAATAGAAATATGTTCATGAAAGTGACTCCCTTAAAGAGCAAAGTCAATGATAATGCCCAGTGAAGAATTTGAACAGGTCAGGGATAGAGTCAATGCTTGGTGTTTCTGAACAGCAATTTATATGGTACACGGGGCTAGAGCAAATATAGGCTATAGAGAATACACAGAATGAGAACCTAAGAATTTGCATATTTACCCATCCAGAACTCAAAAAAAGAAGGATCCATGAAAAGAAGCATAGCTTAAAAAGTTCTCGGAATAAAGGCAATCAATTCCAGAGCTTGGAGAGGCTTAAAACCCACGTTCATCAGGTAGAGAGAGAGCCCTTTCTGAAGACTTTAAGCACTTACTGGTTCTGCTGGTCCATTTGCTACTCCAAGGCACTTGCAGATGTAAAGAAAAAGCAGACACTGACGGATCCACCTCGACCTTGCTTCATTTACCTGGAGAGAATGGTTTTATATTGTAATGGGAGAGTACTGGGTAAAGGTTTTTTGGAGGTCAGTTACTATGTTGGGTCCTTTCCATTTTTCTCTAAGCTTCACCACCGTCTTGCCTGCACCTTACCAATGAGAACTGAAGGATGAGTAATCACCTGAATCTACATATGCTAGTGATTGGCTTAGCTCGGAACAATTAGGGCATTGTTGGAGGACTCCGTTAACAATTTTAACTAACAAGATACAAGGAGGTTTTTCTTAATATGCAGCTGGAGTTTGGTCCTGGAACTTATTGTTTTCATCTGTAGATAATAGGCCATGAAAAGTGCAAGAGTATAGAAGTCAGAAGACTTTCATCTAGTTCTGTTTCTGTCACATATGATTTATGTAGTTTTGAACAAGTTACTTAACCTTTCTGAGCCTTCCTTTCTTACCTGTAAAATGAGTTTTGCTTATATAGAATGGTATGGAGGTTAAGTTTTGCAGTGTTAGTCAAAACCTTTGGCTGTGATTCAGTTCTGTATGTAGCTATTGGCCTGACTTGGCTAATAGTACATCTCTGTTCTTTTATTCTAATGAATATCTAGTTAATATAATGTTTCTCAATTTAGATGCATAAATAAGAAATGTTTAAGCTAACAATAGCAAGAAATAGAAACTGACTCAATCTAACTTACTACAGCAAGGTGTATTGTAAGGGTCCTGGGTATCTCACAAAATTTAGTAAGTACAGTCACACCCTACGAGAACGGCTGTCAAGAATTCAGTAATTTTCTCTTCCTTTTTTCCTTACCCCTCGACACTTATATCTTCTACTCATCTGCTTAATTCATTTTTCAAAAACTTTTGGGCACCTGGGTGGCTCAGTAATTAAGTGTCTGCCTTTGGCTCAGGTCATGATCCCAGGGTCCTGGAATTGAACCCCACATCAGAATCCCTGCTCAGCAGAAAGCCTGCTTTTCCCTCTCCCACTCCCCCTGCTTGTGTTCCGTCTCTTGCTGTGTCTCTCTCTGCCAAATAAATAATTTTTTTTTAAAGACCAACTTTTCTGTCCACTCATCTGCATACATACACATAGCTCTCTATTGAGGCACCTGAAGCCACTAAAGCCTATGTGACTCTACATTCTGGCTGTCCTGGGTTAACTACATCAATCTCTGTATCTCAGTTTCCAAGTCCAAAGAGAAGGAATGTGATGGACTCAGATTAGTTCAGATGTGAACCTCAGAGTTCAATCAGTTGTAGATAGAGGCTCTGGGTCAAAGGTGGGTAAGCTGGCTTTTCTAACCTGTGATGGGACACTTTTTACAAGAGGAGGTATGAATGAGAAAGAAAGGGTTGTCATCAATACTTGAAGTAGGCACAGTAGCTTTCTCGTGAGAAATTCAAAATATTCTAAACTGAGTACTTCTCTACAATCAAATGCTCCTTTGAGACTCGGGATTAAGAAATAAGGCAAAGTAAATGACTTTTCCCAGTGTTATGCAGATATAATTGGATCTAATTAGGCCATTGAGAAGAGATCTAAGGTCATTATGGACCATAATAAGATATTTAGGATAACAAATATTATCCTTTAACTGTATAGCACATGCTACTTCCACGCCTTACAAACATACTCTCCCCCCTGCCATCCCGGTAACTTCCACAGCTATAATCTTCTATTATGTTGAAAATTTTCCTTTTGAGTTACTGGCACCTCACAAACCAGAGGACGTAAAAGGCTGAAATGTGGTTTGACAATTTCTTCTGACACCTGTAGAGAAATCACTGCCCTGACTTTGATTTAATCAACAAAAAGCATTAAACTCCTAACATTTAAATAGATAAGTGAATGGTTCTTTAAGGATCATAAAATTCCTTTGTCTCCATTGGCAAATCCATTATTTAAAATAGGGCAATCACCATAGTGTTTAAAAGTTACGTTCTGCTCCCGGACATGGGCTTCTAGCCAAGACTGAGCAAAGTGCAATAACTTCGAAAAGGCTAATAACTGTGAAATGTTATTACATTATTTGGACATTGCTCTGAGAGAGACTAATAGCAGTGACTTAATGTGTGAACTGCCAGACTACAGAAGCAAATGGAACTGGATTTCTGTCCATCAGTAACTCATTCAATTGCCCCAGGTAGAAAGCTCATCATGATTTACAGGATCTTGGATTGCCCCCCCAAAACTGACTTTCTACATACTACTGCTTCCCTTGCTAGAATTCTTGACTCTTTTTTTTTTAACTTGAAAGAGTTAAGACCGAAAAGATTGATTCTCTGAAATGCTTAGAGAGAGAGAAAAAAAAAAGAAAGTTTGGGCTACTGTTCTGAAAAAGAAAGGTAAGAATGAGCAGCATCATGGGGTGCGATAATAGACATCTTTTGAGTCAACAACTGAACTCCATTTTCTCAGACAATTGTTGGAAATGATGTCCTGACTAAATCTGTCTGGGCCAGAGAGGAAACCTGACCAAGGCAAGCCCATCACATTCTCTCTTGAGAGAGTTTGGAAATAGTACTCAAAGATACTGGTTAGATTACTTTAGTATTTGAACTTGGAGGACATTTAAACTTGGCAGATGTGAGTGGTCCTTTTAAATTATGTTTACAGAGCAGCATAAAATGTGAGGAAAAGGGAAGAATGGGACAAGAATATAAAATGAGAGACAGAGAGGTGGATTTATAAGTGTGCAGAAAAAAATGAGCCTGAGTGCTTCCTGATAGCTTTTCCTGTTCTAATTCATTGTAGAGCATTTCTTGAGAAATGAGACATAATCCTGAAATCCCAACAAGAACAAATCCTAAACTATTTATATGTGAGTTAATTTAAGTGGGTTCCTATTACTTGCAACCAGAGTAACTCTGGATAAGACAGTTGAGACCAAGTTTATAAACCGGTAAGAATGAAGAAAGACTGAGAGATAAGAGAATTTGTTGAAGACACCTTTTCCAAAATTCCCAGATTGTAATACTTCATTTATTTTGTTTGTTTTTGAAGTGCAAGGCTTACAAATTCCACTTTTAGAAGATAGAAAGTTGAATGATATAATTCTTTGAGTTTCCCTTTACTAATATGATCCTAATCAAGACATTAATTTGGGAGGAAAACATTATTAAACTGACAATATTTTTTTTTCAAAATTAATATTTGAATAAAGCAAATCTCTTCCTTGGTAACCATTTCAAGTCAGAAGGTGAGAAACTACCTCAAAATGGAGCCTAAGCTCTTAATCACAGCAACAATGGCCCCAGAAAGGTATTCATTTCACCCAGACCACTTTTGCTGGAATATGGCCCTAATAGTCTTTTTCTTTAATAGCTATAAAGAGATCAACTGGTAAATCCACTATTTACTAAGAGGAGACACAGAATCAAAAGAGTATGCATTGGAGCAGATATATTGAAGATGGAGCCATTGCTCCTAAGAACCAAAGAGAAAGAACATTGATGCTGCTGTGATTTCTCATACAAAATCAGACAATTGTCAGGTGTGGGCATAAATAGCCAAAAGTTTCTCAGCTCCCAAACGGAGGAGTGATGTGATTGAGGAAGGCTATTGGTTCTAGCTTTATATTTTTTTGAAGGCACAATTGATAGAAGTGTTTCAAAGTTAGTGGTGATGATTGTACAACTCCGAATTTGCAAAAATCTACTAAATTGTATACTTCAAAAGGGTGAATTTTATGGTAAGTGAATTATATCTCAATAATGCTATTTAAAAAATGTATGCAGTAGTTTCACAAAATAGCATAAATAGTTGAAAACGTCACTTATAATGGCACAATTAAAATTTAGTGATATGTTAGAAACAGCTTCCCTGGGCTACCAACAAGAAATTTCATTAATAACTATTATATTTAATTTGGCCTGGAATTTATTCCAGATGTCTTTAGATTGCTGAAACTATTTTCTGAGGCCTGACAGAGAGAACAGACCAGCTTATTCTTTCATGAAATAATTTCATGAATCTACAATCTTCCTGAAGTCAATATCCAAACACTATGAAGTAAATTGGGCACATTTATGACCAGAGAAACAATGCTTCATAGATTAAGTAGCATGGGAAAAGAAAAATTTAATTCCTCCCTGCCTTCCTATAAATATACTTCTGAGGGACTGGAAGCTAACTTTTGAAAGCAAGGTTTTCTCCTTTTTGGACCTAGTGATGAAGAAGAGAATATCCTACATGATGGGCAGGAACACAAGGAAAAGACTTAAATAGAAATGTTAAAAATACACATGTAACTTCCTATTGTTCTTTTAGGGCATAGTTATACCACCTTGATGGGGTTAGTTGTGTTTTCAGAAGGGCAGTGACTTACCCATACTTCATAGCCAAAATAGTCATTGGTCCACACTAAAGGGCTTATTGAGAGGCTACACACATTCACTCCATAAAGACCATGAACTTTTCTCTTGTTTCTGGTCAGTACCGTGGAAGCTTGCTCTCAACCAAATGCAGGCTCATGAAAAACACTGAAAAATTCTCCACAGCCCATAGTAATATAATAACTGGAAATAATAGGTAGTATGTGTCAGGTTCTTTACTGCAACATATTTATTTTTCCCCAGTTATAGATAATAAAACTGAGGCTCAAAATCCTTCAATAAGTTTTCTAAATCCTCCCACCTAATAAGTGGAAAAACCTGAGTCTGTGATGCTGGAATCAAAATTCTATGCTTATTGTCTCTCACAAATAATTAAAAATGGAATGCTAATGTTGGATATGCTTTGAGAACTCACTAGCCTATTTTTAATGGTAAATTTAGCAGTCCAGAAAGGGCAAATGCCTTGTCAATGTCCATGGTCATACAAGTAATAACAGATCTGGAAGAATTATTGTTAAACTTCCTTTCAGATCTTTTACACTGATGTATAAGATATCTTTATTTTGATTTTGTTCTAGAAATTATTTTCATGTGTGAATCTTGAGGGCAATATTTCCTCTTAGACTTTGCCATCCCCCCTTTTGGCCCACCTCCCCTCTACCATGTTGAGCTACAAACAACCAGATATAATTAGAACAATATTAATTTGTTTTTCCATAATACCTTACAGCAGAGTTTCTCAACCTTGGCACTTAAGATATTTTGGTCTCAATCATTCTTTGTTGGAAGTGGGTGGGGGGTGCCTTGTGTGTTGTAAGATGTTTAGCAGCATCCCTGACCTCTAACAACTAGATGCTAAGAGATCCGTTCCACTTCTACCAGTTATGACAACCAAATACATTTTCAAAAAATTGGAAAATGTAAGCACCCTAACTTTACACTCAAAGAACTAAAAAAAAAATTTGAAGACAAACTAAGCCCAAATTTAATAGAAGGAAGAAAATAACAAAGATTAGAGCAGAAATAAATGAAATAGAGACTAAAAAGACAATAGAGAAAATCAATGAAACTTAGTGCTTGTTGTTTGAAAAGTTAAAAAAATAATAGATAAACTGTTAGCTAGACTCACCTAGAAAAAAATGAGTGAAGACAAGTAAAGAAAGTTATATATCAAAGAGAAGCCATTGCAATTGGCACAACATATGTACAAAAGATAAGAGACTACTATGAACAATTATATACAAACGAGTAGGATGATTTGGAAGAAATGGATGAGTTTCTAGAAACACCCAACCTACCAATACTGAATTATGAGAAAAAGAAAATCTGAACAGACCAATTACTAGTAAGGACATTAAATTAGTAAACAAATCCTCCCAATCAAGAAAAGTCTAGGACCAGATGGCTTCACTAATGAATGCTAATAAACATTTAAAAAGACCTACTACCAATACTTTTCAAACTCCTCCAGAAAGTGGAAGAGGGGGAAATACTTCCAAACTAATTTATGAAATCAGTATTCCCCTGATACCACAGCCAGACAAGGACAATACAGGGGAAAACATTACATGCCAGTATCCCTGATGAACATAGTTGCAAAAATATTCAACAAAATATTAACAAACTAAATTCAACAATACATTGTCTTCTGTGATCAAGTTGGATATATTCCAGGCATAAAAGGGTAGTTCAAAATTTACAAATCAAGAAACATGATATACTACATCGACAAAATGAGGGATAAAAATCATATGATCATCACAATGGATACAGATAAAGCATTTGACAAAATTTAAAATTCTTTCATAATAAAACCCCTGAACTAAATATAGAGGGAGCATACTTGAACATAATAAAGGCCATGTATGAAAAAAACATAGTTAACATTTACCCAATGGTAAAATGGATGAAAGTTTTTCCTCTAAGAGCAGGAACAGAACAATAATGTCAATTCTCACCTCTACTAAACACAGCACTGGAAGTTATTTGGCAAGAAAAAGAATAAAAGGCAAAGAAATGGAAAAAGAAGAGGTAAAATTGTCTCTTTTTGCAGAAGACATGATATTATACAGAAAACTGAGACTCCATCAAAAACTGTTAAAACAAATAAATACTTTCTGCAAAGTAGAAGAATACAAAAGTTAGTTTGTTTCCTATGCACCAACAACAAACTATCAGAAAGAGAAACTAAGAAAACAACCCCATTATAATAGACTCCAAAAGAATAAAATATTTAAGAATGAATTTAATCAGGAAGGTAAAAGATCTGTACACTAAAAACTGTAAGACATGGATAAAAGAAATTGAAGAGGATACAAATAAGTGGAAACACATTCTTTGCTCATGAATTGGAAGAATTAATATTGTAAAATGTCCACACTACCCAAAATGATCTACAGATTCTTTGCAATCCTTTTCAATATTTCAGTGGGATTTTTCAAATAAATTTTTAAAAATCCTAAAATTTGAATGGAACCACAAAAGACCCTAAATAGCCAAAGCAATTTAGAGAAAGAAGAGCAGATATGGAGGGATCATACTTCCTGACTTTAAACTACATTGAAAAGCTATACAAATCAAAACAGTCTGGTATCGGCATAAAAACAGATACATAGATCAATGGAACAGAATAGAAAGCCCAGAAATAAAGCCTCTCATTTATGGTAAATTAACTTTTGACAAAGAGGATGAGTGTACATTAGGGAAAGTATAGTCTTTTTAATAAATGGTGCTGGGAAACTAGTCATATGCAAAAGAATGAAACTGAACTCCTATCTTAGAAAATATATGAAAGTCAACTGAAAATGGATTAAAGACTTGAATGTAAGAATTAAAACCAAAATATTTCTAGAAGAAAACATAGGGGTAAACTCTTTGACATTGGTCTTGGCAATGATTTTTTTTTTAATGACACCAAAAGCAAAGACAACAAAGGCAAAAACAAACAAGCAGAACTACATCAAACTAAAAAGTTTTGGTGCAACAAAGGAAACCATAAATAACATTAAAATACAACCTGTGAAATGGGAGAAATATTTACAAACAACATATTTAGTAAGGGGCCCAAATCCAAAATATATAAAAAAAACTGATATAATTCAATTGCAAAAAGATCAAATGACAATTAAAAAATGTGCAAAGACTCTAAATAGACATTTTTCCAAAGAAGGTATACAAATGGTAATGACACATGAAAAGGTGCTCAACATCATTAGTCATCAGGGAAATAGAAGTCAAAACCAGATACCACCTCACACCCGTTAAAATGGCTACTATCAAAAAGACAAGAGATAACAAATGCTGGTGAGAATGTAGAGAAAGGGAACACTTGTACTCTTGTAAACTGGCAAATCCACTGTGGTAAACAGTATGATGCTTCTTCAAGAAATTAAAAGTAGAACTACAAAAAGATCCAGCAATTTCACTTCTGGGTGTACAGACAAAGGAAACGAGATATCAAGGCAATATCTGTAGTTCCATGTTCATAGCAGCATTATTCACAAAACCAAAGCATGGAAACAACCTAAATATTCATTGCCAAATGACTTGATAAAGAAAATGTGCTTTAAAAAAGAAAGGAATCCTGTCATTTATGACAACATGGATGAACCTGGAGGATACAATGATAAATAATGCCAGACAGAGGAAGACAAATAGTGAGTATTGCATGATATCACTTAAACATAGAATCTTTAAAAAAAAAAGAAAAAGAAAAAAGAAAAGAAAAGAAAAGAAAGAAAGAAAGAAAGAAAGAAAGAAAGAAAGAATCCTTTCTCTCCTAGAAACAGAGAATAGAAAAGTGGTTGACAGGGCAGGAAGTTGGAGAAAAGATGAAGGCTGATAAAAGTATAAAAACTTTCAATTATAAACTGAGTAAATATAATAATATAAATTGAGGATATCATGTATAACAGGGTGTCTATAGAAAACACTATATTATATAATTTAAATTTTATACCTTAAGCATTCTCACAAAAGAAAGTACAAAATAAGTAAAATAAAAGGTGCTTTTTGGGGAAAAAAAAAAAGATGTTGCTAAATGTCTCCTGGGGAGTGGGGGAAGAGGGTGGGAATTGCCCCAAATCAAAAGTTACTGCTTTCAGTTTGCAAAGAATGCTTTAAATGTTTGAGGCCTCTCTCTCTCTTTTTAAAATAACTCGCACAGTTCTTGCATAGCCCTATGAGGAGGTAGGGTGAATATGACTGTCACCATTTTATAGAAGAGACTTTGTGAGACTAAAAGGAGATGAGGTCCAGCGACATATATAGTTTTTCTTCTATTTAGCCCCTCCTACCACAAAGTAAGGTTTTCTACCACATAAGGTTTTCTGGATAATATTAACTAACTTTAATAATCTTTAAGATGTATCTTTTTTTCACTCCTGGATCATCAGCTCTCAAGGTCTCCCATACCTGAAGTCTTCTTTACTCATGCAGGGTAGGCATTTTACTATCCATGTTATAGATGAGAAAAATGAGGGTAGTCAGAGGAAATGACTTGGCTCAAACAGGAAGTTACTTATAATGTTTACTCATTGAATGATTCTCTGAATTTTAAGAAAGCAATGACAATTTTTTTTCAGTTTATCCCTATTAGTATCTAATAGTGTCTGGCATATAATAGGTACTCTATAAATATGGAAGGAAGGAAATGAGAGAGGGAAGGAGGAAATTGATATTGAAACCAAGGTCAATCTGATTTCAAAAGTTACTCTCTCAGGCTTCATTTTCTCTTGCAATGTAAATCTCCTTGAGGATTGTTGGCTAGATCCCTGTGACCTAGGAGGCCATTTCTGATTGAATGAGGTTCAAGAATGGAGGGGATGAAGGCAGGAGAAAGAAGCTACCTGGAAGCCCTCCACTTGGCCTAGTAGCCAAAGGGGTTGCACAGCCTGTTCAATGGAGGAGGTCCAATTACAGAGTGAATCATCATTTGCGTTTAGAATAAGATATATTCCATTCAAATTGCAAATGAGATTTAGAGCAAATTACTGACTCCATTCCACTGCATGAGTAGCTTGAGATTTTTTTTCTTGAGGACTCCATTTTAAATGCAGTGAGATACATGGAAAGGTTATGCCTTCTAGACCCTCTTTATCTCAAACTGTTGCTTGCAAACATATTTCTCCATCTTCTTTTCTGATAGATTCTCACTGCTGCTGAGGCCAGCTGCTCACACAATATGCTTGTAGCAGCTTTTCTGGCAGGCTCTTTCTCAGAAAGCTGGTCTTGTTTATGGGCTTTCCAGATGACTGCATGCTCTAAAGCTCACCCAGGCTTCAGAATCAGAGCAATACATATCCCTGCAGGTATGCATGGTCCAGGGTCAGTCAAAATTAGTGGGATAAAAAGCAGAGTTATGACATTCATAGTTCCATGTTAACACAAGAATGACAACATTAGCAGCAGCAGTAACAACATCTTGGTAAATTTACTTAAAATGCTTAAAAACTGGAAACCATTGCTAAAGACTGCAGAGTTAGTTGGCAGAATCAAGGGGTGTTGCAAATCACGGTAGAATTCAGGTTTTTTGTAGCCCAACCATAACTGAGAAGTCCTGGGCTTATGTAATAGCTAGATGTAGGCACTAACAATCTCATCAGGATTCTTTCTCTTTTTCTTTTCTCTGTTTGAAAAACGAAAGCACTCTTTCTCAAATTGCATATCATTCTCCCCAAAAGGACTCCACGTGGCCTGTGGGTGACATGGCTACCCTGGTACAAATCATTGAGTTTAGAGGGATCGTTAATTGCTTCAAAAAGTCCATTCTGGAGATGCGGAATGTGGGATACCTTGATTGGCAGTTCCACCTGGATGTATGAAATAAGGCTTCTAATGAGCCCATTCATTTGCTTATTCAAAGGAAGAAAGTGAAGAGGTTGAGTTGGATTTCATTCCTTCCTATGAATAGGATAAGTATTTCAGAGCTTCCATTCAGAACCAGGGGTCCATCTTTAATTATTTTCTTCTACTTCTGTCATGCAGAGCAAGATATTCCCCTGCACCACCCCACCCCCCCGCCGTGTTTGTTATATCAAAGGTAGAAGCTTATTTATTATTGGTTTGTTTACTCCTAGAGCCCACTCATTAAGGATAGAGGCTTCTTTTTTATTGGAGCAACAGACCTTATATTCCCCAGTGAAAGAAATTTTAGTAATACAAAAATTAAGATAATTTGAGACTAAGGGCTTGTTTCTTCTATTTTTTATCGTGTTATCTGACTGGAGGAAAAAGAACTGAGCTGTGTTCTTGTGCTTTGTTTTGTTTTGTTTTTAAATCTCTCAGGTGAATAAAACCATAAACAGACCACTGAGTAGTCTCACATCAAACAAATAAAAGCTACTTGTTACAAGACCCAGAAACTTCATGTAATGCCACATTCTCTGGCATTAGTCATAGTCAACATTTTTGAATAATAATTTCCCATCTTGGTCCTAGTGTCTAGTTAATGCTAGGAACTTTAAAAATATTTACAAATTTGTAAAGAAGAATTAGTATTAGCCTCATTTTATAAGGTAGTGAAACTAAGGATTAGAATGTTTGAATTGTTTAAGCAGGGCCACATAATTTATAAGGAGAGGAGCTGGGATTCATACCCAGATCCGTCTGGCTTCTAGCCCATCCACCCATCTCTCAGGACATCACATTGTTTATGCATGAGACACTGTGTTCTTTATCATTTGTTCAAAGATGTTTTTCAGTTGACTAGCACTTATTAAAACAGTTAAGTGAAGGCCCTATTAAATAAAGGATGCTCTTTTTTGTCTGTGAGACGGGGGAATACTGTTCATCCAAACATTCTGGATCATTAATAGTTAATTTGTTTCAGCATCCTGTATTTCTTACACCATTTTTTTCTTTTCTCTTACTCTGCTCAAATTAATAAGTGAGCTAAAATGAATGAACTAATAAGTGCACTAAAATCTATGAGCACCTGAAGTTGAGTTTAAGTCCATCCTGATGCTTTCTACCAAGAGAAAGAGAGGCAATAATTAATTAT
This sequence comes from Mellivora capensis, assembly GCA_004024625.1. Taxonomy (NCBI): domain Eukaryota; kingdom Metazoa; phylum Chordata; class Mammalia; order Carnivora; family Mustelidae; genus Mellivora; species Mellivora capensis. Next base: position 7,933 of record PISX010016754.1, on the reverse strand, counting down.
CTTAGAGAGCAGTGTACAACAGAATAACCTCGAGTCCTTGTTAAAAAATGAAGATGTTAAGGTCCCAGTCAACAGAGATTATACTTTCATAGATCTGAAAGGGGACTAGCCCAGGGGACTTAGAGAAAAATGGTTTTTCAGCAAGAACATTTTAGAAAACCTTGGTCTAGCAACTCAAAAATTAACTTGATTCTTGTTAGATGTGGTCCCATCTCCAATGCCCCATTGCTTGACTGAAGTTTGATAATTATAATCTGTAATTTCTAGGTCTATTGGAAAGGCCACAATGATAACAGACTGGGTTAAGCACCAGGAGACCTGCGTTCAGAACCTCTCTTGGTTTTAGTTTTCTGTATTTATAAGAATTCCATGTGAGCATTTTGAACAGTTAAGACACTCTACAAATTCAGAGACTTTCATGAGGAATATCAGAGATGGTGGCTTCTAGAACTGTACAGCGGCCAAAAGGGCCTGAACGTAACTTTTATTCAACAATGACAACAACATGAACCTTATTTCTCTTAAGGAATGATGGAATTCCCAAGCTTATATGCATTTCTTCTGAAAGAACTTTGACTGTAATTTGGTTTGTTTCCCTACCTTTTTCCATTATTCAGAAACCTGAGAACTTTAGTGTTGTGAGACATATATCTGTAATATATACATAATACTGGAAAAAAAAACAATAAAGGACACATATCGATGAAGATAGTCTTACTGTCTTCTTGGTCATTCCTTAATAGAAAAGAAAAGTAATGGACTTACTCATAAGTAATTAGTAACAATACAAATTTTCTTACATCCTTCAGAAAAGATCATTTGGAAGTATTGGTTTCATTGTAACCTGCTTGCTATTTCTCTGAGTTTAATTCTATTTAACCTGATAGCCCAGAAATGTGTTTATTTTCAAACTTGCAATTGTGAGGCAGCTCACAAAAGAAGAAAAATGGCTAATTTTGGGGGCCCATTGGCCCATTGGCCCATATGGCCAATGAACACATGAAGATATTTGATCTTATTAACCACCTATGAAATGCAAAAGAAAATGGTGTTTTAAAATTGTTTTAAGTTAAGCAAAATTATGACAATGTTGGCGAGAATTGGGAAAATGCTGGTAAGAAATACAACGATGTGTATAATTTTTTCAAAAATATTCATGTAATTCAACTTAGCAGTTTCCTTTATAGATAGGTATTGCAAATGAAGATAAGCATTAACTTGTCCAAGACTAATCTTTCAAAGGCTAACGTGCCACCAGTTAAGGAGTCTGTCATTATGGAAAGCTCCATGGAAGCCAATCTGTCTCAGAAGTTAATTAGTCCTGGACAACCTCAAGGCTGGACCTCAGGCCCTTGATTATTCCAGAAGAGAGGAGTTTCCCCAATCACAAACACTGCTGTAGCAAATTCTGTCACATTAGTTGCTGCGTTACACAGCTGCCATATACGAAAGGCTGAGATTCAACAGAAGAGGGCCTTCGATAGTACTATAACTAGTAATTATCTCCCTCTAGATGACAATTTCCTCAAGGGCAGGGAAAAGAAGGGAAGCTGTTTACCTTGCAGTTTGTAGATCCTAGCAGATTATTGTTGGCAAATGATATTGGTGATGAGAATGAGGATAGTATTAGTTAATATCTATTGATTATTTACTACTGTCAGAAATTCCCTATTTATATGTGGTAATAAACTCCGAGACTTCTTTGAAATAAATTGTAAGGGATACAAGAAGTCCATCGTTTCTTCTTATCCATCCCTAACTGATATCACATCCACACGAGGCACTTTTAATAACATTTTGACTATGGAAATAAAGTTATTCTTAAAATCAACATTTATATTCCATAATTTCTCACCAAAGCTATAAATATTTCATACAAAACCTTATTTTTGAACTATAATATTATAGTAGCAATATATTATTGTAGTAAGAATCAACAATACTGACTCTGAGCAATGTCATTTCATTTTAACATAATCACTGAAGGATTTTGGGGTTCTACAATTACATTAAACATTTAAGTAAAAAAGAAATCTCAATTTCATTTTATTTGTCTAAAGACAGTTAAACTAAAATGCTCTAATAAATGATCCCACACTTTTATCCACCTCTGTCTAGTTTTTTTAAACTTTTATTTAAATTCTAGTTAGTTAACATACAGTGTAATTTTAGTTTCAGAGGTACAATTTAGTGATCAAAACTTCCATGCGACACTGGGTGCTCATCACAAGCACAATTCTTAATTTCCATCACCTACTTAACCCATCCTCCACCCACTTCCCCTCCGGTAACCATCAGTTTGTTCTCTATAGTTAAGAGTCTGTTTCTTGGTTTGCTTCTCTCTTTTTTCTTTCCCCTTTGCTTGTTGTTTTGTTTCTTAAATTCCACATTTAATTCTGAGACTTTTTTAAAGGCAAAAAGTGGCCTCCTCTGTTCTAATTGAACTCTTTTTTTTTTTTAAAGATTTTATTTATTTATTTGACAGAGATCACAAGTAGGCAAAGAGGCAGGCAGAGAGAGAGAGAGGAGGAAGCGGGCTCCCTGTCGAGCAGAGAGTCCGATGTGGGGCTCGATCCCAGGACCCTGAGATCATGACCTGAGCCGAAGGCAGAGGCTTTAACCCACTGAGCCACCCAGGCGCCCCTCTTTTTTTTGTTTTCATTTAAATTCATTGTCATTTATTTTGGTCTCTCTTCAGTTAGCAAATAATTGCTTAACATCCTCTTAGCAATAAACTATTTCCTATATAAAGTTTACCATGAAGCTGAGCCCAAACGTTACTTCTCCAAACCAGGTTATCTCAGTTCTTGATTGTTTATGACACGATTCACACTCCTTCATCTTTTTCTTCTGGTCTTCCTTTATCGTTTCCATTACTTCCACACACTTCACAACATGCTTAATCCAGCATATAACTCTTACAAGGAATACAGGTCCCATTGTATATGAAACAGCCAGTTAGAGAGTGTAGTTCCATAGTCCCCTTGCATATCATTAAAAATAGCCCTTTACTATGTCACAATTTGAGTAATTGTTTTAGCACCCCTATCTCTCATTAGTAAAGGGAAGGTGAACTAAAATCAAGCTGGACACTGGGTCAAAGGGCCAAAAGAATCTCTCCCTAATATCTATATAAAGCACATGAATTATCTTTGTTGTTGTTGTTAGAAGGACTATGTGTTTTTTTAAAAATGAAAGTATGCTCTCAAGGTGGGAGAGTGGATAGGACCAGAAGTGACAACTACTCAATTACCTTTTTTGACTCATGATAATTTTAGTTGGGTTTGTGTTACTTACCCTCAAAGAATCTAACAAATAATGATTATAAAAAGCTCTAGGAAGGAAGACGAAGAAAGCAGGCTGTTAAAAGAATGCATTAATTATCATAAAGGGTATGCTAATGGGATTAAAAAGAAAAAAAGAATGTGATCTGAACTGTGATGTAACAATATATAACAACAGTAACAAAGGTAGCTAGTATTTACCTAGTACCTATTTTATGTGCTGAATAATCTACAGTAATTAGACGTGATCTTCGCAAAGAAACTCATGAGATTTGTAATGTTATTTATGATTCCTTGTTTGCAGGAGGAAAAAGAAAGCGAGGAGTGATTAAGAAATTTTCCAAGAAACTCATATAATAAGAGCTAGAGCCAGGCTTCAATTCTCCTCTTCAATTTTTTTTTTTCATTGATCTTCTAAGGTGGACACCTTAAATATTTTCATGTATTTTCTGCCTTAAAATAAAAGCAAAAACATACTTATTCTCTCATTCACATATTTCTTTGTTGAATACTGGCTGAGTTCTTGCATGGTATAAGGCATAGTGTTAGGCACGGAGGACACATAGAGAATCAGGACCTTCTTCATGATTACTGTAGTTACTTCTGCCAAAGGTCTTACTGTTTGGGAGAAATACATTTCCATGAGAAAAAAAAATGAAACTTATGGGAATTATCTCATGAGGCATGTTGGCATACAGATTCAGGAAAAATTCATTCCTTTCTTAATGTCTGTAAATAAGAGATTATGAAGTATTTAAGTATCTATAATAGGGTGTTGAATCATTAGGTAAAAAGAAGTTGGCTAGCAGATAAAACTGCTTCTTCTGGAAAGGTTAGAGAAAACTGAAAACAGATGATGGGGTGGGAAAAGAAGTTAAAAAAGCAAGGGAAAATACTAGACCAATGTAATAGTTGTTGTTGTTGTTGTTGTTGTTTTTAATGCAATAATGCAAGATGGCAAACAACTCCTAAATCCCAGTGGCAACCATTAGTTCTTTCCTTAAGGGTCTGCTTGTCTGCTGAGGTAACTCTGCAGCGGTGAATTGATATCAGACCTACTCTTTTTGTTCTTTTGGAGGGATCTGTGACTTCCATGGACATCCCTTTCTCATGATGGATGACAGAGTCACATTCTCTCTCCAGGCTAGTAGAGGATCCTTCCTTTCTTCCTATCTTCTAGTGGTTACCAGCAATCCTTGGCATTCCTTAGCTTGTAGCATTGTAACTCCAATCTCTGCCTCCATTTTACCATAGCCATCTTCCTTGGTGTTCTTTGTGTATAAATTTCTTCTTATAAGGACACCAATCATTGGATTAGGGCCCATTCTAACCCAGTATGACCTCATCTTCACTTGATTGCATTTCGAAACACAATCTTTCATTTTCTATTCACCAGACTTAATAGTTACCCAGGATATTCCTCTTGCCTGATATATACTTCCCTTTCTCAGCTAGTCATATGCTATCTCATACATCTGCATCCTCCATGACATTCTAAATGTATTGTGGATGAGTTTGAAGACTTGCTCACTTCCATATTTTTCTATACTACTTGGCATTTGGTAGGTTGTCAAAACAGCTTGTTGAATTTATTTTAAGTGAGAAAAACATGTTCAGTGATTTATCTGGTTTAAGATCAGATATGCTGAATCCCAATTATAAGAAGTTTGCCCTCTGTCATAATGTGCAGGAAACCATGCCTTTCCCTAGGAAAACAGATTAAAGGGAGATGACATTGAAACAAAGAGCTCCTATTTAGAATTCTAATAAATGATGCTATTAGGTGTGATTTTCTGAAGATACCTCTAATTGGAGTCATGCCTTATTCAGAAGTGATTAAAGGTATCATTTAGGGAAAAAATCAATCTCCTCTTTTTGATTACATCTGTAATTATAATGCATTAACAGAACAACTGTAAATACAGAAGCCTCATGTGCTTTTGACACCAAAATACAATGGTGAAAGCAGTAAAATGACTGAGATGGTATGTCAGCCAAATTCATGGTAATTACCTCGAAGTGTCCATACTATCAATCCAGTGTCATAATGTGTTGTAGAAAGAATGTCTTATACGGTTTATTGATGTTTTGGCAGGTGATTCACAGTCCTTCTCCTTTCAATTCTGAATCAGTTTCCAAAATTTCCATCGTGTACAAGGTATGCCTGAGCTATGCTTAGAAACTCCTGGTGTTAGGAGTTTGAAATATCTAGAAATCATCTCTTCTACCTTTCCCTCTTTCACTTTGCAGGAAGTGAAACTGAGACTCACAAATGAGTTGGCACAAGGACCCAGGATTCCTTCCTTGACTAGGCCACACTACTCACTTTACTTCTGACATGAGCTAACACTCCATTCACATGCCTCCCAATGTAAATCAAATTCATTTTAATAAAAAGTTTTTCCTTAGTGGTCTTCAAAATGTAAGTGATAAAAACCCAAACCAAACTAGCATCAGCCTATCTAATTGTAGAGAGTACAGGCACATGTGTTTCCACATGATCCAATGATGCCGTCTGGACATGGTCTCACTCTTCCCTTATCTTGTCTCTGCTTTCAGTTATATTGGCTCAGTTTCCAGGCAGACTCTCTCTTTATCCTGGCAGGAAGGCTGCCAGATGTGCTATATGTATGCCCCACCCTGTTCGCAATTCCAGCTGAAATAAAGAGATATCCCATGCACCACACACTTGTGTCATAGGGCTGCATGCCATTGATTAGACGGACTTGGCCACTTATTTATCTCAAAAATCACTGTGGCCAAGTTAGATAGAATAAAATAACTGATCATTCCTGGGTCATGTGCCCACACTAGAGTCCACAGGGGAATGAGCCCTAATAAATCATAGGGATTGTGAGTGGGAGAAGGTAGCTCTTAAAGTAGAGTCAGAGAAATGAAAGGAATCTGAAGGAGGGTAGCATTTTATCTCCAACATCTTCAGCATTGTGAGCTTATGATGATAATGAAAAAAAAAAAGACCAAATTTCTGTCAATTTTATTGTTATTTCAAACTCTTCAGGCAATGTATTTCCTTATTGCCTACACCCAAGAAGAATTGCTGTCATGGCTAACCCTCCCTAAATTTTGGTAAGTCACTATCTCTAATAACACAGGGAAAGAAAAACATAGCAAGTTTCCATTATAAATGTAGATCAAGAAAATGAAGATGACTATTTAATAATACTAATAGTATCTGAGTGCATACAGTACTTGATACTTTATAGAATGTTCTCACATTGATATTAGAAGACTTTTTCTTCTGTGTCACAGAGGAGGAAACTGAGCTTTTAGAGAATTGAAATGGAGTTCCTAAGGTCACATAGCAAATTAAGGGCTGTTTATCCAGTTTCTCTGTCTAAGCTGTGGGCTTTTCTATTTATACCCTAGACCAAACATCACAGTCTCATTTTCATTTTCAGCCTCTTGCTTCTAATAGGTGTCAGGGTTATGCATGGGAAGAGAAAATCATGAGTTAAAAATAAATATAATACATGGAAAGATGAGGCTTGGGGTAAAAAAATATCAGGATGAAAAGTTCCCATAATGAAGAAATCTCTATTTTCAGAGAGAAATTAGGGGCATCTCTATTCTCCTAAATGCAAAAATATTTTCCCATTAAGTCCTGCTCATTCCCAAGCATTATTATTATTATTAACTATAAAAATCAAGAACCTTTTTTTCTTCTGTCAACACATTTTTTTAGACATGCTGATGATTTATAGATAAAACAAAATTTTTAGCCAGAACCCTAATGTGGGAATTCAGAACATTTTCAGGGGCACTGACATTGTCAAGCCAAACCATGACCCTGGGAATTTTTCAGCAGTATTAAAAAATTTTATTGGTCATGACAATACCTAGGTTTCTTATGGAAAATCTGGGGTCACTAGGTTCTATTCCCAAACTTACTAAATTAGAATCTTTGGTTATGACCAAGGCAACATTCTTTCAATAAACACCCCAATACTGGGCTTCATGTCTGGAAGAGTACTTGGTTGTTAAAATAATTTGTTTTTTCCTTTAATAAATATAAAATAGGTACTATGGATACTTTCCTACATTAGAATTATCAGTGAAAAATAAAAGACAGTACCCATACCCTTAAGGATATACATTCTAGACAGAGAGACAGATGGAAAAGAGCATAATAGGTAATTCAGCTATATAATATCATGGATGGAGAAAAAGTAGAGCAAGGGATAGGCTTAGGAATACCCAACCTGAGTGGGTATAGTTAGGGAGTAGAGGAAAAGTCACTACTAAAATAAATAAATTGGTAAGGATAGAACTCACTGAAAGACTGGGAGGGGTTGAGGGAATTCATAAAGTATATTCTGGTGGGGAGGATGGTTCTAGGCCGAATGAACAGAGTAAAAGCGTTACATGATAGAGCAAGGAGCTCAATGTGTTTGGAGCTCAGAGAGTCAGGGGAAGAGTAAGATTCAGCCTCAAGGAGGAGGAGCAAGATGGCGGAGAAGTAGCAGCTGAGACGACATCAGGCAGCAGGAGATCAGCTAGATAGCTTATCAAACCACTGCGAACACCTACAAATCCAACAGGAGATCGAAGAGAGGAAGAACAGCAATTCTGGAAACAGGAAATCGACCACTTTCTGAAAGGTAGGACTGGCGGAGAAGTGAATCGAAAGC